>CANSGD010001032.1:0-147098 GCA_947645195.1 Patellifolia procumbens
CATTAACTTTTGCGACCTCTATGTCTTGTTATTATCAACCAACAACAACTAGGATTAATGTCCTTATATTCCCGATATATAGCCAATTCTATAAGTGTATTTCAATTTAAGACTCTAAGTTGGGAACCCTTATGTTAATATAAATTATTAATTAATTCTAAGTTTCAATTCTAAGTGGTTCATGAAATGATTATTCTTAGCCAAGTTAGATTTTAATCCATACGTTTAACTCTGAAAGGTATTCAAAAACTGATCTCAATACTAATAACATATATAAGTTAATTTTAAACTCTAAATGGAACCATTCAGTACTCTTAGTTACTATTCAATTGACACATAGGTCATCCTCGTTCTTAAACCAAAACCACAACTAATGACACTTATACAATATATTTAATTTAACGAGAACTCTCAGAGCTTATATTCAATTTATATTTATATTTTGCTACTAACTAATGGATATTTTATTAAGTATCTTAATTACCGAACTAACTAACTCGGTTCTTTTAGACCGACACTAATTAACTCAATTCTATAAGTCGATTCAAATAACTTTCCAAATTAATAATGATCCTATCCCTTACTCCATTTCTTAATATTAGAATTACTTAACTCAATTCATAAGTGATCTTAGATTATTTCACTAACTGATTCATAAAGATTATGAAAGTATTGAATTGACAAGTATACTAATCCATCCCTTTTTGTTATTAATCAACTTTTAGATTAGATATCTGACTATGAATTACCCACTAACACTAAGCAATCCGATACACATTTAGATTATTACAAGAACTTACTTTTAAAGAAAAAGCCAAGAATAATCCTATCAACGTCATACTCCTTGCAAGATAAACTAACAGCCTTAAAACCTTCACACTCGATGATTATTTAATCCATTTGTAATCAACCCAAAACAAATATTCGGCATAAACTATTCCATTTGACACTCTATGGGTTATAACATACTTCGAGCATTCACTCAAAGCTAATGACTTCAATCGAGTCTTAGTTGTTCAAAGATTAACAAGTTTCATACTCCAAGCCATTTCACACTTAGCCTCATTATTCAGAAACCAACATAATTCGAGACCTAACCTCAAGATGGCATCAAAGATAGATAAAATCTGATTGGAAACTCTAACTAAAGATCCTACTATCTGCAGTAAAACAAGGGCAGAACAACAACAACAATATGAGACCTCATACAACAATTAACAACATCCAAGTATCTCAGTTTATATCAACTCAATAATATAATCTTAAATCAGTAACTAAACAATTGAAATTCATTTCTAACTTATGACTGAACAAAATAAGATTAAACATCAACTAGTTCAACAATTGGTTTGAAACTGAATTTATGTTCTATAATAAACAATAGTGGTTTAGTACCTTAGTTAGGATTTCAAGGTGAGTATGGGTGGCGATGGTGTGGTGGTTCGCGGGTGATACGACTGCCCCACCTATTCTCCTTCAAATTTCTCAAGAACCTTAATTTTGAGCTTAATCTCTAAAATAGATAGAGGGTTTAGGTATTTTTGGATCTTAGCCCGTCTTACTCACTTCTCTAATCGCCGGAAGAGTGGTCGGAGATGGCCTGGGTTTCGCGCCGGAACCGCTACTCGCACGCTTCTCCCTTTCTTTCTTTCCTCGACGGCTCGTGTTGGTGGTTGCGGCGCTGGCTTCCGGAGTCGACCTCGCTTCCGGTCGTCTTCTTCCTTCCCTCGCCGCTGTTCTCTCTCTCTCTCTCTCTCTCTCTCTCTCTCTCTCTCTTCCTCTTCCTCTGTTTCTCGCCTCCCCGACCCCAGCTCTCCCCTTCTCTCTTTCCTCTTCTGGTTTCACGAATGAAACCAGCCCCGCTCCCACTGTTTTTTTTTTTATTAAGTTGATGAGTCACATCTCTCTTGTTCTAAGTTCATGACACCAAAAAATCACAAACACGCACTCCCTTCCCTTGGATTCCAAGGCCTAACCTCGCTCTTTCCCCCTTTTTTTTATATTTTTAATAACCCATTAATATAATCTTATTTATTAAATGTAAAGGCCCCATTCTAATATATATTTTGTATTACATACACACAAATATAATTAATGTATTATCATAATAATAATTCAAACTCATTTCTCATATTAATATAAACTCGATATTATTAAAATTAATTCCATAAAATATAATTTAAAATAATTACGTCAATAAATATAGCAAACTTCTTAATAATAATAATAAAATCAAATATAAGTTTTCAATTAAAACACAAGGGTTTCAGAAATTAATTAAACTAATATTATAATTAACAATTAATAAGGTCTTTCTTAAAACAGAGCTATTACATCTATGGACCATGCTGATGAGTCCAGGCTTGATTGCTTCGAAATTTGCTGCGGCAATGGTGGGCATAGTAGGTCCGGTGGAGAGACCATGGGTTGGGCACCCCGTATGACTTCAGTGACTTTGACATGACTGAACTCAGAGTGTCTGTTCCAGAGGTGTTCAGCTGAACAAACTGCTTTTCTTAATACTTTATCTTTCGGATAAACCTGATTGTCCTAGTAAGATCGGGGTCCACTGGAGTGGGGGAACCGTTTCTTTGGGACACAGGCATACAAAAGCCCAAAAAGCAGCAGTAAAGGGTACCTCGATTGAAACAATGAAGTTCCAATGAGGTACAGAGAAGTAGACCAAATAATTAAATAAAAACTTAGAGAACTAGCCGTCTCCTACTTAGCGGCGCCAAAATTTGATAGGTTTTAGTCGTATCCACCTAATCAAAAATAAACCTACAGACCTCTAACTAGGTAGTCAGTGGAAACAGGGTGGCATCCACGGGGAGACAGAGTTTCTAAATTAATATTAACTACTCCAGATGAAATCAGGAAGAAATAATTAAACTAAAGAATAGACTACAGAAGACGGAATAAATTGAGGATTAAACTATGGAATAAAAGTCTAGGGTATTAGGTCGGTCCACCATTACTTATACCAATCAAATAGGGTCGCTACTACCAAAACCTAAGTCAAGAGTCGGGGGATTAGAGCCTATGTTGAGCTATGGTTAAGACTCAACGCTCATATTCTAGTTCAACATACGCCACATGTTCACTAACTTGATCAGAACTACTGACGTGTCCTAGGCCTACAGGGCGTAAGACGGATGCATGCAAACAACTAACAACCACAAGCAACCAACGAAACTGCGCAATAACGTTAATTACTCAATAAAGAACAAACCACATCACAATCACCCTAATCAAGCCCTAGAAATCCAATAAGAGTCTAAATCACAATCATGGTATAAACATGGCTTTCCTATCTAACACCCTAGCAAAGACTACTCAGACATGATCAGATTAACAACGACAAAACTAATATGAAACCCTAACAATTGCATCATGAACGATTAAATAAATAAACTAAACAATCAAGAATAACAAAAGAGATTAGGGTAAGGAAGAGTACCAATTGACGGAAAGCAGGAACTTTTATTGAAATCGAAATAGGTTTGATCACCTCTAAATTAATCTAAAGTGTTTGAATTGAACTAAGAGCAATGAAGAATAAAACTAAGATGAATGAAAGATGAATAAAAGATGTCTCTAAATAATGAGGAAAACGGTATTTATAATAGGCCCCTCAAGTCTAATTAAAAACGGAAACAAAAGGCGAAATCCGCGTAAAAGGGTCGCCAGACCCGATCGGGTCCGAGCACAGTACCCGATCGGGTCAAATACACAAAGAAGTCTTCTTTTGCTTCTCGTGGTCCACGCAGCAGCCCAGCAAGCTCAGGTTGAAAATCTGGCCCACCCGATCCGGCCTTGGGCAGCCACCCGATCGGGCCAAGCGACGACATGCACCAGCACGCTCCCCTAGTCCGCAGCATCATGATGAGATGTAGCAGCCCCCAGCCCGATCGGGTCGGGCACACTACGCCCGATCAGGTCTGGTGCATTGATGTTCCGCCCGATGGGGTCCGCAGCTTTCTACCTGATCATAAATATTTCGCCGTCCGGGCCATTTACACCGGTCCGGTGCACGGAAACCTCATTTTACTCTTTGGCTCTCTAATCTTCACGGTTAGGGGGTCTCTTGAGACCTCCTAAGCTATCCATAAAGCTCGTGAGTCATCCTACGTGCCTCGTAACATCTCGTAAAGCCGTGGTTGCTTCCAAAAGGCTCGGGAATGGAGGAGAAAACTCCATAAAACCTGCAATTCAATACTAAAACACGAAACAACAACTACATACGATAGTTAGCACAAAATAGCTCCCAAGAGCTCCAATGACGCACAAATTAGCTTGTAAAATAAGGGAGAAAACTCTATATAAATACGTGATATCAATTATAAATACCTTTTTCCTCATTATTTAGAGCAACTTTTAATCATCTTTTTACTGCTTTAGACTCTAGTTTATTTCTCATTGTTCTTGGTACAGTTTCGCTTACTTTGGTTAATTTGAGGTGATCCGAACCTATTTCGATTTCAATAAAAGTTCACCTTTCCGTCGATTGGTACTCTTTTCTACCCTAATCTCTTTTGTTATTCTTAGGTTATTTGTTTCTGTAGGTTCATGATACAATTGTTAGGGTTTCATATTAGTTTTGTCGTTGTTAATTCGATCATGTCGTGAGTAGTCTTTCTAGGGTGTTAGATAGGAAAGCATGTTTATACCATGATTGTGATTTAGACTCTTATTGATTTCTAGGGCTTGATTGGGGTGATTGTGATGTGGTTTGTTCTTTATTGAGTAATTAGCGTGTTGCGCAGTTTCGTTGGTTGCTTGTGGTTAACTAGTTGTTTGCACAGATCCGTCTTACGACTAGAGGCCTAGGGACCACGTCAGTAGTTCTGATTACGTTAGTGAACATGCAGCGTATGTTGAACTATGAGCGTTGAGTCTTAACCATAGCTCAACATAGGCTCTAATCCCCCGACTCTTGACTTAGGTTTTGATAGTTGTTGACCTTGTTTGATTGGTATAAGCATGGTGGACCGACCTAATACCCTAGGTTTTTATTCCATAGTTAAATCCTTTGTTTAATTCGTCTTTCTTAGCTTAATCATTAGTTTAATTAATTCCTTCCTGATTTACTCTGGAGTAGCGTTTAGTTGAATATTAATTTAGAAACTCTGTCTCCCTGTGGATTCGACCCTGCTGCCGGCTACCTTAGTTAGAGAATGGCAGTTTATTTTTGATCAGGTGATACGACTAAATCCTATCAATGCTTAATTTATGTCTTAAAAATAAGCGTGTTGTTTTATGAAGTAAGATTTAAGCTCATACGAAATAGTACTTCAATTATGTTAATGAGAATTTCATGATATAAATAGCACCTCTTGGCTAACGTATATTTATGTAAGGTATTATAAGGGATAAAACAAGAAAATATGTTTTCTTATATGAATTAAAGTCTAAATAATGAAAGTACGATTATTTATTGAATGAATAATGAGTATTGAAATGGTAATATATATTCTTGTAACTAATTGGCAGCATTATGAAAAGATTTATTTGAATTACTAATTATTTTTTTTTGTGACGAAATTACAAGCAAGACGCTAAAGAAGAAAGCCCAGGCAGAGCCCCAACAACTAGATTATGGGCCGCCTGAAGTTGACAACGAGCTACACTAACACAAAAAACAGAGTTGAAAGTGGAAATAATGCGGTGGACATCATGCAGAAGATTAAGACAAAGCTGAGTCGCATGACCGTTGATGCTGCAGAGAACGGACCACAAGAAGGAATCCCCAATCCAGAGATCAGCAGTTTTGCCTGAGCCGCCTGCAAACATGTAGGAGAACAAGTGGCACGAGCAGAAGGTGACACCAAATAGTAGTAACGCTGAATATGGCCATCAAGGGTGTGAAGCATGTCAATAGGCGAAAACAAATGACCTTGAAAAAGAACAGCATTACGGGAACACCAGATGGTCCAGAAGACTGCCACAAAAATAAGGAGATGATAACAGCATCCGGTTGCATACGAGCAAGCTGACAAAAAAGCCTTTAAACCAATCAGAGAGACCCTATATATGAAGTTTGATTTTAAGTAAGAAGTATTTTTCGAACTTTTAAACGATATTATGATTAAATTATGATTTTAATTGATTAATAAAAGATATGCCTAATTCGAGTAAACCATGTATATGCAAAGTATGGTAATTTATAGTTACAATATATAGTAAATTATTTTGAATGGCTCTATAAAATATGAAAATAATGAGTGATTTGTGAAACTGAATTTTATACAGTACGACTAACATGACGTTACTTTCAAATACATAAGCTATGATACTATTAAACTTTACAATCTCGCATGACTTCATGATTTATCTAAACATTCAAAAAAGTATTTGGTATAATGAATTACGATATGATACTATTATAAAATTAAACGATCCAATAATGTCTCACGAATTATTAAAATAATTATAGTTTTGCAGATACATGCTTGTCCAATTTATGAATTATGATTCACGTGATACATGCTTACGTAATTTATGGACACGTATGATAAACGATTATACTCGACTCTCCGAGTTCCTTAAAGTAATTATGATTCTATGAACTTTGCCTCTGTGGATATTAATAGTATTCTAAGTCTGATTGCATACTCTAAATGATTGTCTATGAGATGTGCTCGAGTGAATTAGGAAGTATTAATATACTTCATTTCTATGAATTACGGGATGTGTAAGTTTCTATTAATTTAATGTCTAAGAACACGTAAGTAAGAAACGTATTCTGTTAATTAGAAGCTAAAAGGTTCTGTAGAAATTACGATATAAGAAGTTTGAGTTAAGTGATTGATAACGTGCTGAAAGTATCTGTTAATCTGAAAGCGTATCATCATATGAACGAAGTATGGTTTATATAACGACTCTGTTATGATTCCCGAAAACCTTTAAAAAATACGAAAATGATAAATGAAAGTAAAAGACGGTTCTTGGCGGTATTCTGTTCTGTTATAATGCCACCTTCTATTGGAGATGTGTTCTCTATGGCTTATTCTGTTGGTTGTGCACATTCCATTCTGGCGGCTCTGTCACCTTCTGCTGGGGGCGATAATCTCCTGTGACATCCGTATTCTGTTATTATATATGCCCCCTTCTGTTGGGGATAATAATCTCATGTGGCACGCCACCTTCTGATGGAGTACTTTGTGTTCTCTGTGGCCTATGTTCTGTTATACCTGCCAAGTTACCAAGATACCGAAAGTAAATGAACATGAATTAAGGAAACTTATGAAGTTTCGAAGCTATTAAGAATGTCTACGATAAAAATATGCAATGTGTTAAGATGATAAGTATATTCTGATGAAAAGTCTTAAGTTTTAACGTACCTGTTATTAATCATATTCATGACTCGGTTATGCTTTAATAAATACCTAATGTGATTATGTGATATCATATGCTTATCCGGTTTACCTTCCAATCTATATGAGTTTACATATGTTCTAATGTATACTAATGAAAGTGCATGTCAACGTGATTACATGTATGAACGTCGTGGTTATCTTTATGATTTCACGCATGTTAATTACTTATGATTATATGAATACTGGGTGTTGTTCGGAAGCTTATACTTTCTGAAGCTAAAATACCATAATGAAAAGTAGAAAGAAAGGTATATTGCTGGCTCGGAATTATGAACTGAACTGGTAAATGGGCAAGTTATAGGTGGAGGAAATGTTTATGATCTATGAATGGACCGAGATGGTCGAATGTTTAATGAATGACGATGGAAGTAATGCTCTGTCCAAAGCCTATACTTACCCAATGATCTGGTCTCATGTGAATGGTCCTTGCCAGTTCGGCAGTTCAACCTAAAGTAATATGAAAAGTATTTCCGAACAATTACCAGAATGATGTGGTATGTACCTGTGTATGAAAAATGTTTTCAAACTAAAACAGTTTTTACGGGGCTGGAGTAAAGTTATGAGTTTCCACTCATTTTGGAATGTTTTTCTGTCTTTTCTTGTTTCTCTATTTTTCTTCTGAGCAAAGTTCGGAGTTAAGAAAAGAAGGCTCAGGGTCCAACCCTCGGAAAGGAAGTCTTTGAGATGGATTTTGGTGAAGCACTATTATGAGCTTTTTATGTAAGGTCAATATTGTAATTTTAAGGATATTATATTAGAGTGGGCTATAACCCACAGGTTTAAGGAAACGCTTCGCTGTCAATTGAGATTACTTATGGTTAATGATGTTTAATTAAGGACCCCCGGGTTCGGGGCGTTACATTAGTCCAATTAGAAGTTAAATCTAAACAAAAAGAAAAAAGGTAAGATTAAAAATCACAACTTGCACCACCAAAGTATAGACAAATAGACAATACGCAAGAGGAAACATCCTGGTTGTGAAATCTAAAGACAAAATTTTTCCAGTAATTAAAGTTATTATGAATAAACGAATCCCAATCCTGTCATTAAGACTAACCATACGGGCTCCGAAATCTGTTTGTTGTCCCTGCGACTGAAGCCCGTCCAATAAGATCCCGCCCCTGCTTGTCAGGGGGCCATGGTCCCAATAATATCCATTAGCATTATATCGCCCAGGAGTCAATGTCTTTCCACCATATCCTGAGCCCACCTGATCATCTTGAGGAATATGAGTTGTCTTTCCACCCTACACCTGCAAAAGAGGCAACTGCAGCATAATCTGCCACATATTCTCCTTCTGGGGAGGAAACCATTCGTCGCACCACCACCTAACCCGCCCGACACAAATCATCATTATTTTCATTAAAATATACAGCATCTCAGTCGATTGAAAAGCAAGAGCCTGCAATCTAGTATACTCAACTGTGGAAGATGATGCGTTGAGTAGGCTTATGTCTAAGAAGCACGGAGTTCCCTGTATTAACTAGAATCTTGCCCTCAATGCTGTGTATCTAAGCCTCTGAGGACGAACATATAAACAGCAGTTGGGAGCTCAGAGAAGTGTAAGCCAGGGAGCGTAAGTAAATAGATGTGTTCTTAGGGCTTCTTCTTTGATCTTGAATTTCAGCATTTTCAAAAATATTTTTGTTTGTCCGTTGCATGATCTCGTAGAGTTTCAAGTGGGCGTCATAGCGTTTATCAGTCACTAGTTTCCAGCAATCTCCAGAGAGCCTTACTTATGATCCTGCACTAATAATCGAATGTGTGGGCGACCATATAGGGGACCTCGGCGGCATTGCACAAGTCAAATGAACTGCCTCCAAAAGTTCCAAATTGATGTGCATGTGACATGTCATCTGTTGCCTTCTTTCTTTCATCACCCGATAGAAAACAAAGTGAGGTTCCCTAGATAGATTGATTAGTAAGCATTTAAGTTTCAAAGTTGTTGCGATACTCCATCATGAATATGGGCAATTCTTGCTAATCCGGCCAAAATTATAAAAATTTCCTAAAGTAGCTGAGTCATGCCATTTGGACATATACCAACGTCTGGCACGAGTATCTGGTAAAAGTAGCAGAGCTAGGGGTTTTGATTACGCAACTTAAGCCTCAAACGACAATTGAAAAGCCAGTAGATAACTAATGGTTTCCCCTGCCATAACCGCAATATGTGCATACTACTTGAGACTTTGCATTTCCCAAATGAATTAATTTCTCGAGAGCTACTACATATTATTTCTAAAGACAATAACTTTTCAGTCCACCTATGGAACATGCTAAAGTTACTGATCTTTTGCTCCATCCTAGGGTTCACCTAAAGGCATGCTTGGATAAAAGGTGATAAATTAAGGTGGTAATGGTGACAAATGAAGAGCACATATTCAATTTAGGTGGTGTTGGAGGAGATGATATAAATAATGTAACATCAGAGAGATGGAAGGGAGAATAATTACCCTCATTTTGGGGTTGATGGCATGCATTATGCTAGTTGGAGAGTGGTAACTATTACCCCCAAAATGGGGATTGTGCTCTCCCTCCCCCGCTACCTTATTACATATCACCACCTTCATCTATCTTCATCTTCTTTGTTTTCTTCAGTAATACCCTTACACAATACCCCTAACTGAAGCGTGTCTGAAAAATTATAGTTGGTCTTTCTGTTAGCTAATAGTTTAAAACCAGAAGCAACTGATCATTTGTAGTACAACATGTATGACCAAGGGAACTGCCATTTAACCTTTGAACTGAAGTGTTGGAAACCGTAATAAACAGAGGAAATCTTGGCATCAAGCTCAATAAGTAAACTCTTGCTTAATATGGTATTCAAGTATTCCTAACAATATTTCCTATGTCCGAGAGGAAGCCACTGCACATCACAAACGGATTGCGATTCCCACCAAATCTTAGCTAAAAATAAAATAGAGATCATAACAACTCTTGTACACAGGATAATTAAGCATTAAAGTAAACATATTACGATCACACCTGTTTAGGAGTCTTCTCTCATGGTGGGGAACTCGGTGCGTTGAGAGAAACCTTGTCATGAACACGTCTCACTTTTCTGGTTAATGATAATTCAGGTAGGCCACTGTGTTTCTCTGAAACCAAACCAATCCTAAAAGTGCAGAGACCAAAGCTGGGCCACAACTCTATTGAACAATATCTGGGTTAAAAATTCCATATGCTGAATTGTGTCTTGCAAATGACCCATCAGCATCAAGTTACGCACGATTGTAAATTCATCCATTAGGGCATGGTGGTATATATCACATTATTCACAAAGTATTGCATAAGCCTTTGTCTGCTCATCCGGAGTGGTAAAGGTGAGAAACTAGCTATCCATTAAGTCCCTGCTGCCCTCAGGGAAAATTTTCTGAGGCACGAGCTCATGAGTTAATACAAACAAAGAATGTGCCATAGCTTCACCGACCGGCTTGATATGCCTCGGCTACAGGTCGTCGTCTCCTTCTTCTGATGATCGACGGTTTCCTCGTTGCCTCATAAACCTCTTGGGGTGTTTAGCACATATACTCAACACGTTTCCGGGCTACTTTTGAAGCTGCCCTTGATTTCCATTTTTATCAGTCTATAAAGTACAAATTGCATTTGGAGATATAAAATATTGTTGATGCCATTTGAAGAGATAATCGAAGATGAACCATTTTAGAATCGGTCGTTAATTAATACCAATGTTAATTGAATAGATAATCAAAGAGCAATATACCAGTGACTAGTGACAGGTGAACCTGATAGGAGAAAGAAAGGAGAAGGTCAGGAAGAAGGAAGGACCGGGGTTATTGGTTCGCCAAGTTTTTTGACAAAACTATAAATGCAAATCGTGGCATGGTCAAAATCATAACCCAAACTATTTAATAAAAACACAAAAACCAACCCAAACTCCGCCAAAATGATTTGGTTTGTGGTTTGATGTGGTCCCAGAATTACATATCATACTTTGAACACTCCTTAGGTAAAATTATATTTCCTTTATAATTTTTATTACAATGTTTTGATTTATTGTTATATAATATGAGCACTATAAGAGGAAGGGGTGAATTATAGTGAGAGAATATGCTATAGTTTTTATAAAAAGCTAGCTAGGGAACACGAGATATTTTAGCAGAGGAAAAACTACCTAGGCCCAATAGGAAGAAACGACCTCGACCGCAAGGGATTTTTGACTCTAAGCTTTTCATTATAATGGCCAAACGACTCTGTTTACAAACTTATTACTTTTTCTCTCGGACCACAACTTGAGTTCTAAACTCAAGTCCCACTATTGTTGTTCCTCTCGAACTTCCCTCGAAGTTCCTTTCTTTACTCTCTTTCTCGCTTCACTCAAAGCTTCTCTCGCACTTACAAGAGTTCACTCAAACCTTCTCACACTTACAAGAGTTCACTCAAACCCTTGCAAAAATACTGTATGTACCAAAAACAGATGGAAGAGTATAAGCTCAAATAAAGTAAGTATGAATTCTCTTGGGAACAGCACGCTCTTTGAGACACTAAGAATATTTGGCTAAGTCAGACACATTAATTGCAAGGTATTAGGCGCCTATTTATATTATACTAAGGCAAGACCATAACTTAAAGTCTACTAACCCATGATGTCCATTATCTTAATTTATTTATTAGTTTTTCATTAACTTTACTTGAGAATTAAATAACCACTAACCCACTACTTAGCTTAATAGGAGAAACAGAAAGCATAACGTGGTTTATAAAGCTTGAAGCCTAATTAAAATAAATTAGAGCTTTAATAAAATAATCAAGCCCATTACTCCACAAACAGTAAACATGTAGCAGTAAGCTTAAACGTGATATTAGTTTGCTTGGGGGTAATTAAATTATTATCTTTAAATAGTTTTTAGGAAAACATCTTTATAAATAATTAAACACAACCGAAAATCATAAATAAGTTTTAAAAGAAAAACCTTTTAAAACCGAAAATCAGTTAAGTTTAATAAATAAAATCATTTGACTAATAAAATATAAAAGATAATATTTAAAAAGATTTTTGACCTTATCCTAATTAAATCAGAAATTTATTTTAAATAAATTTGCTTTTGCTTGACACCCCGATAAAAAGGATACTGAAGCTTTTGATGACTCTTCTTCCAACTTATTCCAAGAAATAAGTCATGAAGGAAGTTCGTTTAACTGCATTTAGTATGCAATATAATAAGAAAACCTAATCGCTTTGCCGTGAGTTAAACTGCTGAAAGTTCAATCCTTTTACCAATTCTCCTCAATAACAAAGCAAATTTCAATTGCATACCTAATGCTGAAATGCAGATGTCTAACTTGTCAATGGTCCTAGCCTTTATAGTCAGTCTGATGATAGTCATACGCATACCATATAGTAAGAATGTTTCTAATTTGTAATAGTAAGGTGGGCTAACGAATAAGATACTTCAACTGGGCTATATAAACACAAATTCCTGAGCCTTTTGCAAATAACATGAAGTGTAACCCAGAGAATTTATTTTCTTACATCCATTCACAATTCACAAATACAAGTTTTTTGGTTTCGAAGCTATTTCAATTGCCAATAGTATTCAAATATACTACAAGAAACACGTCTTTTACCGACTAATATTTACGACAGTTATTCTTCCGAGTCGTATTCAAATACAAAATATCCAATTGAATGAAAACCCTTCTCAGAATTAACTAAACCTTTAACGTCTGGTTTTGCTGTTAAGTTTTAACGTTCTAATGCAGCATGGAAGTGGTAGGGTGCTACTAATTGAGAGCTTTCTTAACCATGAAGTTCATGAGGAGGAAAGTAAGGGAATACGGGAGCAAGCTCATTTCTTTTTCCAAGTCAAGGGAAAGTACTAAACGTCGATCTCCTCCATCGGAGTCAAATAAGAAATGTTACACTCCTGTTTGCGCACGTAAATGAGTCGATCTTAATCTTAGCAAGGCTGTAGAAAAAAGAGTATGCATTATTCACCCGAGTGTATAATAAAATTGTATTGTAGAAGTACTTAAGTATTTCACTAATATTTAACTTTGTATATGTAGATGTACAAAGATAAATATAAGGGTTTTAATTAAATTTTTTTGAAGTTTATACATATTGAATAGTCCAATAATTCATGTACTTATATTTGGGACTATTGATGTTGAGATAATTTTTCTTGTGCTCAATGCTTCTTCTTTTTGTTGAAGTGTAATAAGAATATAATAAGCATGAAATAATAATAAAGTTACTTAAGAATGTTAGATAGTGATAGGAGATAGGACATCCTCTTTTTCAGTGGCGGAGCTAAATTTTAATTAAGGGGAGTCGAAATTAAAAGAGTTTTTTATTTTTCATAGCAGCGAAGAAATTGGAGAGTTAAAGGAGGAAAAATGTTTGACATGGGTATTGAATCATTGGTATAGGTTGTCGCTTGTTATCGATTCCCAAGAAAAACAGCTAAGTTATAAATCTATAAATATATTTAGTACAAAAACAATTTTCGATAGTTCGGCCAAAAATTTTCTAGCAAATGAGGTAGAACGAACAATTGGTGTAAGACTAGGAGAGACCCTAAAGTTTTAAATTTGGAGTATCAACATTGTTGTAGTATATAATGTTAAGCTAAGACTCTTCTCTCTTTTGAGCAATGATTCATTCATTGATTTAAAACGTCAATTGCAACATAAGCCAAAATAAGCAAAAATACATAGCAAACCGAGGATGAGGTGATGTAGCTTTCCTCATTCTCACGGAAAAGCGAGTCAAAGAAATCAAAGTCTTCCATGTTTAGGTGTAGTGTTTAGAGGGGACAAGGATAGTTTAAACTTAAAGTTCTTCAGGACATTATGAGTCTTCTGACATGGTATGTTAGATATGGAGTTGATAATATTCTTCCTGTCAATGCAATAATGCCGTAGTACTGAAGCATAGATGGTAGAGCAGGTTTGGACATGAAATACCACCTTTCGCTTCTCTTGACCTTACCAAGCTTGGTGGGAATTGGCGGTTTTGCAGGTAGGTGTAAAAAAGGGTTACATTAACTCCTTGTTTTGCAATGAAGCTGGAGTTATTAATGGATCAGTCAATGGAACAAACATGCTCGAATTAGCTGATATACAAAAACGAACCACAACTGGAAACTCAAACTGACCCTTTGGAAGATCCTATCATGACTCCGAGCAGTTCAAACTCCACTGTTTACCGGTTCCCTAAATACTTCCGAATCCTAAACTTGTTTTCACACAGCGTTCTCCGAGTTCAAGAAAGAGGACCTAGCTTATTCTTTATTGAAGAAGGATGACGAGAAAAAGAAAGAAAAGAAGAAGCTAGAGTCGCTAGGGCAGCTAGCAAAGCAATAATCAGGAAAAGAAAGAAGAACACTTGGAACTGCTGTTGTTTGAACTCTACCCCAGTTGAAGATACAGAAGAGGATGCACATGTGGCTCAACTCCCGTTAAAAAGGAAGAAATGCGAGGCAAACTACCGTATGCAAGGGTACCGCCTACGAGTATGGTCTAAGCAACGATGATGAAGGCTATTTTGACGAAGAGGTAGCTGCATGGGAGATAGAGTTCAACAAAGTTGTCCTGGGAATTAGAGTGAAAGGCTGTTCGGGAGCAGAAACCTCTGTTGGTCATTCTCCCAAATCTGTTAATGCGGGTGCGGCTGGCACACGTCGCTTTCATGGGAAAATGGCGTCCTTAGTTGGAACTGTAGAGTCCGTGGTCAGCCGCTGCTACAGTTCCTCTTGTTAGATATTTGGTAGCTAATTATAACCTAGTTAAATTTTTTTTGTCCGAAAACTAAGTGTACAATGTCTAACCTGGAACCAATTTTCAAAAGTTAGGATTCCAGGGGATTAGTAGGGGTGGATGCTGTAAACAAATGTGGTGGTCTTTATGTCGGATGGATCATTAGGGTTATATTGTATGTGTAATATATTCTAGCTCTAATGTTATTGCATGTAAGGTCAGGTGTAAACCACAAGATAATTATAATATAATATAATATTTATTTATGGTTCACCCTACTACTATGACAAGGAAAAGATTTGGAACCAAATATAAGGTGTTCTATGCTCAAATAAGGGACTTCGATACCCAGTTGGGACATTAACCAAGTACGGAATTATGCCCAGAAACTGGAAAGGTCAACTCCTTACTGGGTGCAGAGAGGTTTCAGAATGAGAAACTCTTGGGTGGACCTGGTCCACACTTAAAAATAGTGTAGACCCAACTCTCTCTCCTACATCCCTTCCTCCCACTCCCAAACGTTGAAACCACCAGCCAGCACTTCCCTCCCTGCTCTCCTTCCTCCTCTCTGAAACCACCATCACCACCACGCCAACTCTGCACAACCCTTCCCCTAAACAGTCTAGATCACACGCGGTTGATGTGTGTCTTTTCTCTAGAATCGTTATATAATGGGGATTCGACATCCAAGAACATCGGTGGGACGATGGTCATGGACTTTGGGTTAATCCGGCTCGATCCAGTAAGGCAATGCAAAATCTGGTTTGTTAATCAACTTGCCTAATATTCTCTCAAAGAAGTATAAATACCATCTATGAAAAGAAGTAAATAGCCAACTATAGTGGATCCTGAAATTTCTGTCAAGGGAATTCAAGTTGACGATAAGCTCCATCACAATAAGCACAATGAATTAACCTTTACATCTCGAAACTACCAAAAATTAGGTAAATTCAAGTATAAAATCCCCTTCTTTAAAGTTTCAATTTCATGAATTGAAACGCTTTTCACCAATTGGAATGTTAAATCTCCAGCTAACACCTAATCTGATAAGTTTATGAAAGGAAGAGAACAATATGCTTTTATTAAGGTGCGTTCAATAATGAACAATGACTACAATATATATAGGAGTCTATAGGAAACTCCTACTCGGAAATCTCTAAAAAAGATATATTATTCCTAATGTTTATCCAATACTTAATGGAAATATATTATAAGATATTATTTCCTAGATAATAATAGATCTACTTATTAATATTATCCTAAAGATATTACCATATCTTTTGTCCCTAACATATCTTTAATACCCCTCCCGCAATCGCAAGTGGCAGTAACACGAACATTGCAATTGGAGAAAAAAATATTCAATAATAGTTGCAGATCAATCGGATGAACTGAAACTTATTTTAAAGTTGAGTCGATCACAAATCCGGTGTTGTCGTCTTCAATATTTTTGGTTTTCTTTGAGCAAAATGAGGACCGCCATTCTTTTCGAAACTCAATTTGGAGTATAACAGAACAACATTTTTGTTGAACCGACCCATTAATATCACATGAACAAGAACGCCATCCTTTTCGAACCTGTCATATCTCAGTTGAGGAACGCCATTCTTTTCGAACCTCTTGTTAAATATTTCAATTAAGCGGGAACGCCATTCTTTTTCGAACCCGTCAGATATCAATTGGACGAGGGACGACATTCTTTTCGAACCACTCGTCAAATATTAATGAACAAACATCAAGCAAGATGTTGTTTTCTAAACAAGTAACTATGCTCAAATCAGATAAAAATAAAACCCTTTGTCTGACAACACAAGGAGAGTCATAATATAAATACTTATTTCATGGCACAAGGGAGAACCAATAAATACAAATTTTTTCACCAACACAAGATTTTTTTTTAATTAAAAAAAACAAACAGAAAACAAATCCAAATTACTCAGCAAAACAACTCTCACAATTTACCCATAATTACGTTCATGACAGGGAGGCAAGTGAAATACAAATTTTGTTTCACCAGTCACCACTCAACAATAGATGAGGCCCATAGAATTGATCATCCTTCCTTTTTTTTCAATTGGCATTATGATTAAAGTTGAAGGATCCGGCCGGCAGGTTTAATTTTCTAACCCACCGGCAGGAGTGGATATTTTTGTAGACGATCTCAAGATCTAATCTGCTCAAGATCGAATTGGGGAAAAATTTAGGATTTTATTTTGATAATAAAACCTTAACTTTTCATTCATAACTCTTAACTTTTGATTACAAAACCTTAACTTTTGATTGTTAAACCTTAACTTTTAATTACAAAAGATTAACTTTGCTAAAGAAACCTTAACTTTTCATTCATAACACTTAACTTTTGGTTATAAAACCTTGAGTTTTAAATAAAATCTTAACTTTTGCTAAAGGAAACCTTAACTTTTGGGGAGCTACAATTAACTTTTGCTAAAGAAACCTTAACTTTGGGACTTAGCCCTGTCTACAATAAATTTAGTGTAGACTGGTATATATGTTAGACTTACTAATTTAATTATGTTTCTTGAAGATACTAAATGCACATGCTACTTCTGCTTATTCGACTATGTCTATATCTTATTTACATCGAGGTAACTTATAGGAAGTATCGAACCTGATAAGGGGGTTGGCTTGGTCTACTTAATGAGGCCAAGTTACCTCCCTAAATCCATCCTAAAACTATCTCTATTATATAAGTGTAAAGGAAGTAATATATATATAATAAAAGACAAAACAAAATAAAATAAAAATATCTTAGACGCTCACTAATTACACTATTAATTATATTACTAATTAATTTTGTAATGAGTTTCACAAGCATCACGTTCATATCATCATATGAGACTAGTATATAGCTCAACCACGAATACAATATGAATTTTGAGATATATTCAGATATTAACATTATAATTATATGTGATCATATTCAAAGTAAAACAAGATACAGTTTCAATTTGGTCCTTAGTTTAGGGCGGGAGGCCCTTCATTTTGACCATAAGGGCCATATCAAACAACAAAAGACACATTTGTGTCCTGATGGTGTTGGCGTGGTTGAACTGCATGAATATTAATTCAATAGCCTATTCTAAGCTTAATTTAACAAAGAAAAATTGTGTATGGTCTGAGTCTCAATAGTTCTATTATGTTGCAACAAAATTTCTAGCTTGTATTTTGGTCATTTAATTTGTAAGATAATAGGCTATATAAATACATACATGCCTCACCCTAAATTATAATAACCCAAAGTGTTTAATTCATTACATACATTCACAAACAAAAGCTTTTATTTTCAATACATCAACTTATACACATACAAAACAATATATCAAACAAAATGAATAACCCTCCTAAAACTAACTAAACCTGTGATAATCTTGGTTTTGTTGCTAAGTTTTAATGTTCTAATGCACCATGGAAGTTGTAGGGTGTTAAATACGAATGTTCTTAATCATAAAGTTCATCGCTCATGATGAAACCAAGGAAATACAAGAGGAGCCTAAGCTTTTCTCAGAAGAAGAGTATTGGACGACAATCTCCTCCATCAGGGTCAAACAAGATATGTAATACCCCTGTCTGTGCACGTAAATGAATACATCTCATCCATAACATGCTTATAGAAGATTATTATATATATATATATATATATATATATATATATATATATATATATATATATATATATATATATATATATGTATTTGACTGTAGTGAATATTGCACATACATTAGAGGTAAACATATTGAAATAAGGGTTTTGACTACATTTATTCATTTCTGAATACAATTTCTCTACGTTTAATCTATGTACTTAATTAGCTTGTTGATTAGGAAATATTGAGACTGGAAAATTTATCTTATTTTAATTTATTTTCATTTTATAAGGATATAAGAAGTATGTAATTATGTTTAATATTGATTATAATACAAGATATCCTATTCTATTTGTTCTTTGGAAATATTATATTTATATATCAAATTATCAAGGGAACTTCTAGGTAGTATTAGATGTGATAAGTGAATCATTAGGGTATGGTCATCTCCTTAATCCATCCGGGTGTGGGTTGCTAAATTGTCATGCTTTGAGGTGGCAATGGCAGGACCCAAATTCAGGTCCATTTTTCAGGCAAGGATCCAGATCATCTAGATTCATTGAGTAATAGAAACTAGAACTTAGCTTTAGATCCACGTGGTACCTAAATGGACCTAAGACGGGATCGTTGTTTCAAATGACTCTAATTTTCATAATGAATAAAGATTTTAAATAATGAACATTGTCGTTTCACATCTCCATTTGTTGAACCAAGCAGTCAAGTTTAATTAACATTACAACAAATCCAAGCTTAACATTAAAAGTTCAAGATTGCAGATTGAATATTGGAAGTAGTAGTGTTCATAAATATCCTATATGAGCGATCTGATCCGCGATCCGAAAAATTGGATATCCAATCGCAAAGTTACCGTTTAGGATCACACATCAGTATTTTTTTGAATCGGATACGGATGACTCTTTTGACATTTTCGGATATCTGGTTCAACATCCAATAATCCAGTTTGGTTTTCATAATATAATTAAATTTATTTTGAAGTTTTTTTCTAAAAAAAATAGCTCGAATAATCCGGTTATCCGATCCCGAAATTCTTAATTGGATAAAGAATGGAGACTTGTCAAACATGAAATTAGAAACCCGCATAAAAAAAGAAAATAGGATTTATCATCAACCAATAAAAAGTTGATACAACTCATATAGTAGCTCCCTGAATCTAGTGGCGGACTAAGTTAACCTAATAGGAAGGGTCAGTGTTTTGAACATACAATCTCTAGCTAGTTCAATATAAGTGAAAACTCTTTTGGTATATCTATTGGTTCAATAAGTGGTCACCGTACCCAAGTTATCAATAACATTTTTTTTATAATATTCACTATACCCATGTATCATGTTATAATTGTCTGCGTATATTTAAATTCGTTTAATTTAAAGTTCACAAAACATTCATGATCGGATATTCGCTGATTCTGATGGAAGATCCTCTCTTGAAAATCACCAAAAAAATTTAAGTTCTAAAGGAAAAAGAGAGAGAAAAGTGGAAAAGAGAGGCGATGGATAAATGAAGAAGTGTAAAATGTTACAATTATCTAACCTATTCCTATATAAGACATTTCCTCTACAAATTAAACTTCACTAGCAACACTTTTCTAAAAATGTTTAATTCATCTAAAAAGTTGTTCCTTCTTGATTTAGACTTAACTAATTAAAGCCTCGTATACATAATAACTAGTCAAATATGCACGTGATACATGGCTCATGCGATAGATTAATATGTAAGAATTTGGAAGAAAGTGCATTGTAATTTCTCCAGTGAAGTGCATTCATATTTTTCATACTTTTAAAAATTGCTAAGTTTTTAGTTTATTTTTTTGTAAAGGGTGCAAATCTAATCTCAAAATAGTTTAAATTGTGAAAGAGTATTAAATATTGAAAGCAAATTAGCAATAGTGATTTACAAACAAAACGCTAAAAAGACAAATTTTTTTACAAAAGATTAATGGAAGATGTCTTAGCATCATCACTAATTAGTAAAAAAATCCATCACCCCCTCTCCTTCTCCCACTTTTTCACTCATCCTAAAATACTTAATCATGTTTCAGGATCAATTTGATCAAATGCACTTTCACTGATGAGCAATCAATTACTCATGTATTTGAAAATAAAAATAAAAGTATATAAAAATATAGCAAAGTGGGTGTCTATTTGTCGATCTCAAGAAAATGTTATCATTGATATGTTTTTTTTTTTACTTTGTAGATTTTTAGATATTGTGGTTTGAAGTTTCAAATATTTTTGCTAAAAATCTGATGGCTAAGTTTGGAAATAAAACTTAATTAGTTAATAATTTTATTGATTTATTTCATTTGTTTTTCTTTTCAATTTTGTGTCCACCCCCCTGCCCTTATAAAATAGAGATTTAGTCAACCCCTTACCCCAAACCCCAAAAGACCTAAATTATTGAGTACTCCCTCCGTCCCATATTACTTGATACAGTTTGACCGACACAGAATTTTAGGAGTATTATTTGACTTGTTTATTTTATTGTAAGTAATTAGTTGTTGGTATTAGTTTGAGTTCATAAAGTACAATGTGGGACAAATGTGGGCAGAAACTATTGCAAAAGTAAATAAAAGGTAAAAGAGAGAGAATGCAAAAGTAAGACCATGCCATTTTAGAATTGTATCAAGTAATATAGGACGGACGAATATATAAAGTGTATCAAATAATATACTAATATGAGACGAAGGGAGTATGATTGTATGAGCTTTGTTGCTTTCCCTTTTGTCTTAGAATATTTAATTAGCTATAGGGTATGTTTATTGGGAGTCTTGAGGTGGAGTCTTAAGATAAGACTTTGTTGAGTCTTATCAAAAACTCCCAATAAACATACTTTAAGATTTGGAGTCTTAAGGATAGTCTTAGAAATCCAAGACTCACCTTAAGACTCACTTTATAAAAGAGAACCTATAGTGTGTTGCCACGTGTCAATATAACATGATCAAATTTTGTTGGGGAGTCTAAAAGCAGTCTGAGGGGATAAAGATCAAAACTTGAATAAGTCTTATGTGAGTCTGAAATATTAAAGGGTAGATAAAGTTAGTGGAAATCTGAGTGGCAGAGTTTGAAATATAGGAGGAAGTCTTATGGATAAACTCACCCTAAGAGTTTGTGTTATATTATTTGTTTCTTCCGACTCTAGGTCATGACTTGCAGGGTTGAATTTTTGTTATATCAAGATGAACTTACATATCCAAATTCCAATTCCGGTTAAAGTGGGACAACGCCTCAGTACCGGAGCGATGATTATATTCATATTGCAAATTGGATGAAGTATCGTATGTTGATATTTAATTATCTTTAACTAGGTTAATTATGATTGTATTTCCTAATGATGATTTTCCTCCTCCATTAATATATATATATAGTTCACCATCAAACATTCCAATTGAAGTGTTTTTTTCCGACAGTTTGGCAAATGATTTTCACTTGAAGTGTATGTTGAGAATGTTTGATACTTTTGCATACATGATGTGTGTTGAGTCGTCGAGTTGACCAACATTAGTATATGTTTGTGCGGAATTGTTTGATTTGGACCAATTTATGAAGATTTGCAAGTTAATTTTCTTTTTGTCAATTTATAACCGTACGGAATGAAGGGCTTGACCTGCTGCATAGTTTGAAACTAAAAGCTCTTACTTTGAATTTCCACGTTTTTTTGAACTAAAAGGGACCTATTCTTTTGGTCTTTGTACTGAAAGTTTATAAACTTAGTTTGGTGAAATTAATTCAATTATATAGTTCTGGTTAATTAGTTTGTGATATTTTTTTTCCACTATACATTTCAAATTATCAGTTTTTGAAATTTTACTCATACTTCATTGTGTATCCATATATAAATATATTAATGATTAAAATTATAGAATACATAAAAACGAAACTGTTACCACGAAAAAGGGATTAAGGGCATGTTCTCTTCGGCTAATTCTAGCTGAATTGATCTGAACTGAACTGAACTTATTGTAGCTGAACTGAACTGAACTAAACTTATTGAACTGAACCGAACTTATTGGAGCTGAACTAAAACTGAACTTATTAGAGCTTAATTGAGCTGAACTGAACTGAACTTATTGGACCTGAACTGAACTGAACTTAACTGAATTGAATTAAATTATAATAAATATAAATAATAAATAATAATTATTATGAATATTAAATAATAAGTAATAATAATTAAATTAATAATTTAGAATAATATTAGATGAATAATGATAATATTATGTTTGATGTATTTAAATGATAGTTATAAATAAATAAATAGTAATTATAATGATAAATTAATTTTAAAAACAATAATTACTGATAATAATAATTAATAATGAGTAATTACAATTATTAGTATTAATATATTAATACTTGATGATGATGATATAATATAATTTCTAAGAAGTAAATTAATATTACCATTATAATAATCATTAGCTTAAAACATGGGTTGATGTGTGCTTCTAAACCAAACCCCGATTTATGGTGGGGTTGGTCTATGATAGAAATACACCAAACCCCACCACAAACCGTCAAAGTATCTTTAATATGCAATGTAACGATAATGTTGTACTTTAAATAGTACTGCAGTATTACTAGCAACTTTGTAATTTTTTTTATACCTTCTAGCTTTTTGTAGCTTACTTGTATGATGGAATAGAGAATATTTAGTCAGTAAAATAAGGCAATAATTGTAAATTAGAATACTCGTATTGACATGAAATTTGGTTAAACTGTGCACCAACCCAAACCTTGCTCAGCCATAATAATAATAGTCATAATAATGAGTAAAGATATAATAACAAAAATAATATATATAAATAATATTAATAATAATTATATAATAACAAAATAATATATATAAATTCTCAATGGCAGGTGTTCAAGATTCCAGAAGAGTATTCAACTCATGGTTCTTAGTGCTGCAATATACCAGATATGGTATGCTAGAAATCATGCTATGTGGAATGGCAAGGTGGATAGGTTTGTAATTCATGTAAATAGAATCTAAGGATCTTGAATAGATAGAGTTTATAGTGTTATCCCTCGTAAAATTGCTAGATGTGATAGAGTTTGGTTGTGTGAGCTTTCATATAAGACTCCTTGTTGGAGTTAGTTGCCTTGGTTGGTTTATCTCTAATCTGGGGTTAAGGAGTCAAACCTAGTTGGTTTGCCTCTCCTTGGTAGATAAGTTGTAAATTGTTTCTTGGTCATTAATACTTCTTTCTTACTTAGCAAAAAAGAATATAATAACAATAATAATAAGTAAAATAAATTAGACCATCAATAATAATATTAAACAAAATGGTTAAATTATGAATGGAGCTGAACTGAACTGAACATATTGGAGCTGAACTGAACTTATTGGAGCTGAACTAAAATGAACTGAACAGAATTTATTAGAGCTGAAGTGAACTTATTGGAGCTGAACTGAACTGAACTTATTAGAGTTGAATTGAACTGAACTGAACTTATTAGAGCTGAACTGAACTAAACAAGTGAATTGTAAATAAGTTGAACAAAACAGGCCCAAAGTAAAATTTACTCATACTTTTTTGAACAATGATTCATTCATTGATTCATACGACAAATACAATAGCGGCCAAAATAAATAAATACTAGTACATATCACCCTGAAATAAACTTAATCTTAAACTGGCGAAACCACGATCATTGAGGAGATTTAACATTTCTGAGAGCCCTTCTCTCGCGCATCGTTGTCTACTACATGTTTCTACAAGGGGTATTAATTCATACGACAATTACAAAAGAGGTCAAATTTTTTACTTTGTACTTCATTCAATCATTGTGTTACATTTTGGAATTGCTTTTCCACCCTCGTTATCAAGTTGCCCCGTAAAACATAGTTGAAGCCAGATTCAAGTCATATAAAAGTGTCTACATGTTTCTGACCTTAATAGTTAGATTGTAATTGCGAATTCCTACTTACTGCGTATCGTGTTTGCGTAATTGACATGCATGAAATTTCATCTACTTGCTTTCTTTCAATACCAAAGCAAGTTTTCAAATGTACATCAAGTTCAGATCTCTAAGTTCTCTATGGTCCAACGTCCAAGTCTTAATAGTCATACCATAGAGCAAAAAAATTTCTAGCTTATAATATGGTCAGTTCATAATATACTAGACTATATAAACACATATAACATGCCTCATGTAAATTAGAACCCAAAGTGTTTAATTTATTACACAATCAACATTAACACGAGCTTTTTTCTTTGAGTTATTTTCACAGCCAACTGCCAATACATCAACAAACACAATTACACAAATACAATATATTTAACAAAATGAACACCCTCCTGAAATTCACTAAGTCTATGATGATCTTGGTCTTGTTGCTAATTAGTTTTAACGTTCTAATCCAGCATGGAAGTTGCAGGGTGTTAGAGGTCAAGAGCTTTGTTAATCACGCAATTCATCATGATGGAAACAAAGGGATAGAAGAGGACGTTAAACGTCAATCTCCTGTATCTGGGCCAAATAACAAATGCTACACACCCGTTTGTGCACCTAAATGAGTCGGTTGTATTTTTAATACAACTATAGAAATACTAAAAATAATATAACTATAGAAATACTAAAAATAATTAACTAATGTAAGATTGAATTTTGCATATACACTAAAGGTAAATAGAAGAAATAAGGGCTTGAATTGATTTAATTTTATATATAATAGATTTGTTCAACACTTCATGTACTTAATTCACTTTGTTAAGTAGGGAGTTAGGGACTATTGATGTGAATTATTTATTATATTTATTTAGTATTTTATCAAATTTTATTGCGGATGTAAGCATGAAATAATATATCAATGTAGATTGTTGAATACAGAAATATTAAATGCTCTCTTCTTATTGAATACTGAAGTGTACAAGTGTTGTACTTTCTCCATTTGAAAAGTAATGCAATACTTACAGTTTGTGATCTCCAATTCACTATTTTGACCATTAATATTTTAAATGATGACATATTAAAACAAATTATGAGAAATTTCCTTTAAAACAAATTATGACTAAGTGATTTTTATAACGACACATTGAGATGAATTAACAAGATTTCCAACGACTAAGGACCTGTTCAGTTTACCTTAAAATAATAATATTCACGAAAAATAAGTTTAGTTCAGTAAAAATAAGTTCAGTTCAGCAAAATAAGTTCAGTTCAGTAAAGATCAGTAGTGCAAAGAAGAAAAAACAGCATGAATCAGTAAAAATAAGTTCAATTCAGTAAAAATAAGTTGAACTAAACGAGGCCTAATTTTTCTATAATAGTGAGAATTTGTAGTTAAAACTCATAAGCTAGATTTTGCCATCAAGTCGGCCCGGTCGGGCTTCTAGGAAGTCGGGGATTGTGTATGTATCTCATTGTATATGATCATCTAGGAGTCAATTTTTGATACCCAAGCATTTAGACACAAAAAATGTTTACAGAGGGCAAAAGATTAGACTAATTAGTCCGATTAGAAGCTAAATCTAAACAAAAAGAAAAAGGGTAAAATTAAAAATCACAACTTGCACGCAGAAAGTATAGACAATAGTACATAAGGGAAACTATTGAGAAAATAGAGAAAATTAGTATGATATTATGAGAATAACATCATGTGTGATATTATCGTGATACTAGGAGTCTAGTATTAGTAGATAGAACTGTGTTAAAGATAATTAGAGCCAGGTTGAGAAAACAAAATCTGAGAAATTGTGAGAGGTCACGTTTGACAGAAAAACAAGAAATAATTTTTTCCCTGTGAGAGTTCCAAGCAGCTTTGAGAGTTCAAAGCCTGCTTCTTTAGTTATCAAAGTTAACAGTAGCTTTGCTTCTTAGTGAGAGAGTCTACCAAAGATTTAATATTTGGTTTCTTTAATCTGCAAATAATCTTTCAAGAGATTGAAATACGAGAGGGAGTAGCCAGACTAGATCAAGTGTAACTCAAGAGTTTGAGTGGTACCCATAATTCCTTTTCCTTTTTTTTGAGGGGACCCATAATTCCTTTTCCTTTGTAAAGAATTACAAGCCACATTTAATCTTGTTAATATTCTGAGTGCTAGTCCAGACATCAAGTGATATTTTACTTAAAGAAAACCACATCATATGAATACTTTTGCCAGCAATAGAGTGTGTGGTATGCGACAACACAGAGTTTATTTCTCTGTTCTTGCAAATCAGTGTCGGTTAAACAATATCAAAGCAGAGTTCTGTTTGTCGTGACTTGTGGTGTATGATGCATAGTGGTAGTGGAACCGGGCGCCATGGTAAAGCAGACTGTCATGGTGGCTGAACCAGAGGTGTTAGACGAGGCCGTGGTTTGAGAGAGATCCAACCTAATTCATATTTGAGAGCCCAGGTTTGAGATAGATCCAACCTAATTTTTTGTGAGAGATCACTTGAGAGAGGAGAGTTTGAACCATAAACCTTTAAAATGAGAGTTCATGAAAGAGGAGATTTAGCCATAAACACCAAAACCTCATGAGAGTTTGTGAAGGGAGAGAATAAACCAAAAACACGAGAGTTTATGTGAGAGAAGAAAACCATAAACCAAACAAAAATCATGAGAGTTCATGTGAGAGATATATGAATATTTCTTTTAACCTTCAAGAGTTTGTAGGTGAAAGATTTAATAAAAGAAAAATTACGTACGAGAGATCATAAGATGTGAGATTGAACTATAAACACAAAACCTCCTTCAGAGTTTGTGAGAGGTGAGAAAACAAAAACCTTTACAAGAGTTTGTGAGGGATGAAAAAAGGTAATGCTATTTCGCCATATGAAGAATTGAAGAAAGTAAATGCAATTTACGCGAAAGATGATCATACAGAAGAAGAAGGCACTGATAAAATGATGATTATGTAGGGATGACGTAAAGTGATGAAGATGAGTTCAAGGAGTCAGATTTTTTTTGAATTTTATTTTATTGTCCAAGTCGGATGTTCAAAATTTACACCTCCAACTTGAGGAGGGTACTGAGATAATAGAGAAAATTAGTATGATATTATGAGAATAATATCGTGTGTGATACTATCGTGATACTAGGAGTCTAATATTAGTAGGTAGAATTGTGTTAAAGATAATTAGAGATAATAATCTTGACAGGATAATGTGTAGATAGAAGTATATCTAATATTAAGGATAGAATTATATCTAGAGATAGAGTAAGATTAGGAGTTCTACCTAGTCTTGTATAAATACAAACTTTGTGATTAATGAGAAGATGTGATTCATGGCATAAATTTAACAGAAACATCCTGGTTGTGAAATCTGAAGACAAAATTGTTCCAATAATTAGTGTTATTATGAATAAAAGAACCCCAATCCTGCGATTAAGACTGATCGGCCATACGGGCTCCAAAATCTGTTTGTTATCCCTGCATTGAGGCCCGTCCATAAGACCCCGCGGTTCCCGCCCCCCTCGTGTGACCGCCATGGTCCCGGTAATATGCACCAGCATAATATTGCCCAGGAGTCAACGTCTTTCCACCATATCATGAGCCCACCTTATTATCCTCGGGAATATGAGTTGTCTTTCCACCTACCACCACCACCAGAAGAGGCAACTGCATCATAATCTGCCATATCTCTCCTTATGGGAGGAAACCATCCGATGTACCACCACCTAACTTGGCCAACATAGCTCACTCATTATTTTCAGCTAAAATATACAACATCTCAGTCGATTGAAAAGCAAGAGCCTGAAATCTAGTATGCTCAACCTGTGGAAGATGATGCACTGAGTAGGCTGATCCCCAAGAAGCACGGAGTTCCTGTATTAACCAGCATCTTGCTTACAATGTTGTCTATCTGAGCTTCTAAGCTCGAACATCTTAAACAACTGATCAAAGCTCAGAGAAGTGTAAGAAGAAGGGTAAGTAAATAGATGTGTTCTTAGGGCTGCTTCTTTGATCTTGGATTTCAGCATTTCAAACATGTTATTTGTCCGTTGCATGATCCCGGAGAGTTTCAGGTGGGCGTCATAGCGTTTATCTGTCACTAGTTTCTAGCAATCTCCGGAGAGCCTTGCTTATGAATCGAATGTGAGGGAAGCCATAAGGAGGACGTCAAGTGGCATTTACATGTCAGATGAACTGCCTTTAAGGGCAGCCATATTCTGTTGTGGGTTTTAGGTCCATCCTGTTTAGGTTAACTCTAAGGGTCCTTATATAAACTCTTAGGTTTAACCTATAGCTGTATTCACTGTTCAGTTAATCTTAGTGTTTCCTAACACTATCTGTATTCTCTCCTAAATAAAATTAATCTCACTTTGGTCTGGTGGACGTAGCTAGCACATTGCTAGTGAACCACGTTTAATTTTGTGTGTTCTTTATTGCTTTCACGTTCTTATATTCTTTGTCGCCTCATCCCGTTATAGGACAAATATTAACTACATTCAATCCTTATCATGGCTGCTTCTTTGATCTTAGATTTCAGCATTGCAAAAATGTTGTCTTTGTCCGTTGCATGATCCCGGAGAGTTTCACGTCGGCCTCATAGCGTATATTGGTCACTAGTTTCGAGCAATCTCCGGAGAGCCTTGCTTATGATTGTGCACCGAGATCGAATGTGAGGGCAGCCATAAGGGGGACCTCAAACCTCATTTACAATAAGTCAGATAAACTGCCTCCAAGGGTTCTAAATTTTTCTGATATTATGTGATCAGATTTATGTCCCCTCAAAAAAAAAGTGATCCAATTGAAATAAAACAAAATATGGTATCAGTTTGCTCCTTAGTGTAGAGGCCTTCTATATTGACCATCACCTCAAGCCAAAAAAAGAACACATTTGTGAAGTCCTGATCGTGTTGGCGTGGTTGAACGGCATGAAAATTGAAATCATTAACCTTTTCTTGCTCAACTTAACATTGAAAATTGTCAATGGTCCGATTCTTATACTTCTATCATGTTGCAACAAAACTTCTAGCTTATATTTGGGTCACTTTATAAGATACTAGGCTATATAAACACATGCATGCCTCTCCTAAAATATAGTAACCCACAGTGTTTAATTCATTACCTACATAGGCCAGGCTACCTTCACTAACAAAAGCTTTTATTTTCAATACATCAACTTATACACATACAAACAATATATCCTAAGTGTTTCTTGTACCTCTTTAAAAAAA
Organism: Patellifolia procumbens; assembly: GCA_947645195.1. Lineage (NCBI taxonomy): Eukaryota > Viridiplantae > Streptophyta > Magnoliopsida > Caryophyllales > Amaranthaceae > Patellifolia > Patellifolia procumbens. The sequence goes on from CANSGD010001032.1 coordinate 29,838, forward strand.
AATACAAACAATATACCCTTCAAAATGAATACCCTCCTAAAACTATCTAAACCTATGCTAATCTTGGTTTTGTTGCTAAGTTTTAATGTTCTAGTGCACCATGGAAGTTGTAGGGTGTTAAATAAGAATGTCCTTAATCATAAAGTTCATCATGATGAAAGCAAGGAAATACAAGAGGAGTCTAAGCTTTTCTTAGAAGTTAAGAGTATTGGACAACAATCTCCTCCATCAGGGCCAAACAAGATATGTCATACCCCTGTCTGTGCACGTAAATGAATACATCTGATCCATAACATGATTATAGAAGTATTATATAGATATATATATATTTTTATATGTATTTGATAAAGATTGAACCTTGCACATACATTAAAGGCCAGGTAAACATACTGAAATAAGGGTTTTGACTACATTTATTCATTTTTGAATAATACAAATTTCTCGACTTTAAAGTGCTTAATTAGCTTGTTGATTAGGGACTATTGAGATTGGAAAGTTTATCTTATTGTAATTTACATGAAGTGTTATAAGGATATATATATAAGAAGTATGATATTATGTTTATTATTGAATACTGATTATATACATGCTCTCCTATTCTATATATTTGTTCTTTGAAAATATTAAATTCATATCAAATTATGAAGGGAACTTCGAGGAAGTATTAAATGTGATAAGAGAATCATTTGGGTATGGTCATCTCCTTGAATCCATCCGGGTGTGGGTTGCTAAATTGTCATGCTTAGAGGTGGCAATGGTAGGACCCAAATTCAGGTTCGTTTTTCAGGCAAGGATCCAGATCATACCTGGATCCATTGAGTAATAGAAATGGGAACCTAGATTTAGATCCATGGGGTACAATAGTAATAGAAATGGTAAATGGACCCAATACAGATCGTTGTCTATTTGCGTCAAATAACTCTAATTTTCACAATGAATAAAGATTTTTAACAATGAAACAACGCCGTTTCGTAACTCAATTTGTTGACATTCAAGCAACCAAGCATTCAAGTTAAATGAATAGTACAACAAATCCGAGCTTAACATTAAAAGTTCAAGATTGCAGAGTGAATATTGGAAGTAGTGTTCAGCATAGATATCCTATTCGAGTGATCTGATCTGCGATCTGGTCAATACGATCCGAAAAATTGGATATCGATCCGATCAGAAATTTACCATTTAGGATTGCGTATTTGAATTTTTTTGAATCGGATTCGGATGACCCTTTTGACACTTTCGGATATTTGGTTCAATATCCAATAATCCGATTTGTTTTCATTAAATTAAATTGATTTAAAGCTTTTTCCCAGAAAAAAGGGCTCGGATAATCTGGTTATCCGATCCGAAATTATTCAATGGAGAAAGAATGGAGACTTGTCAAACATGAAATTAGAAAACTAGTATAAAAAGAGAAAATAGGATTTATCATCAACGCAGTGAAAAGCTAATACAACTCATACAGTAGCTTCTAAATCCAGTGGCGGATCTTGGTTAACATAATATGAAGGGTCAGTGTTTTGAACATACAATCTCTAGCTAGTTCAATATAAGTGAAAATTATGCATGGTATATCTGGTTCAATAAGTGGTTACCATACCCAAGTTATCAATAGCATTTGCTACAATATTCCATGTATCATGTTATAATTGTCTGCGTATATTTTAACTTGTTTAATTCAAAGTTCACAAAACATTTATGATCGAATATTCGCTGATTCTGATGGAAGATCCTCACCTTAAAATCACCAAAAAAAACAGGTTTTGAAGGAAAAAGAGAGAGAATAGGAAAAGAGAGGCGGTGGATGTAATGTAGAAGTGTAAAATGACACTTTTTTTTAAGAAGGTAATAATGTGGTGGACCCCTGACCAGATCTCAACTAGCACAATTTCTTGATCTGGTGTTTGAGGGGCCCGACATTTGAGAGTAGGGGGAATGGTAAGAGAATCCCCACCCTCAAATGCCCCTAGTGGGATTTGATCCCATGACTTTGAAGTCATGAGATCAAACCCTTAACCACTAGGCCAAGCCAAGCTGGTAAAAATGACACAATTATATAACCTATTTCTATATAAGACATTTCCTCTACAAATATAATTTCACGAGCACCGTACACTTTTCTCAATACTAGTTGTTGTCCCGCGTGCTTCGCGTGCGTAATCCCAAGGTATGTTAAGCGAATTATAAAAATAAAATGTTTTTTTTGTATTAAGTAGGCCTAACAAATTGCCTTTGTTGAAGTTGTTTTTCATTGTACTGTTGTCTAAATTTATTCTATAAGGGAAAAGGAGGGAAACTGCAAAAATCAACATCGATTTATCTATTGTTAATTCCTAATTGAATGGTACAATTTTCTCTCTAGAGTTAACTGATTGTATATGGAATTCCCTGAAGAAAGGTTTTTCGTCTTATCTTTTCCATATTAATCTTTCTTTTGTCGCTTCCAATAACCGTTATATTTTGAAGCAGATTTGTATATGTTTTTGCCGGCATTGCGTGTATTTAATGCTAGGGTTCTTTAAAAGATAACTTTTGCACGTAGACCCCAAGTTATTAAAAATGAATTATCAAACACAAATTCTAATTATTAGCATCATTATTTTATGGAAATTAAATAGTTTCTAAATTCTAATACATAGGCATGTGAATATCACAGATCAAAACGCATGATAAGTAGAGAATATAAACTTATATTCTTTATTCCGCAATTGCAAGCCTTAAAATATTTTTGCGCAAGATACCTTGATTAGAACTGTAATCAGGATAATTTTCACAAAGATTATTGCATTTGAGATATTTTATTTTGGATTTGTTGTCTTGAAATATGAAAATGTCATAAAAGATGTTAAAATCATTAGTTGGTAATAAAATGATGGAATTTGGATTTCATTTCAATGATGATTTTTCTCAAACTTTTTTACGATTCTCTTCTTACAGTTTGTTTGGTAGGGAGGATTTGGATGGAAGAGAAAGAAAAGGGAAGGTAAATGAATACTCTTTGAATAGAATAGGGAGGAAGTAAAGGAAACCTTTTACCCTTTCCCCATCTTTGTTTCCATCTCTTTCCTTTATTAATGATTGAATATAACTGTAAGATTGAATTTTACATATACACTAAAGGTATAGAAGAGATAAGGGCTTGAATTGATTTAATTTTATAATATATAATATATTTGTTCAATACTTCATGTACTTAATTCAGTATGATAAGTAGGGAGTTAGGGACTATTGATTATGAATAAGTTATTATATTTATTTATTATTTCATTAAATTTTATTGAGGATGGAAGCATGAAATAATATATTAATGTAGATTGTTGAATACGGAAATACTAAATGCTCTCTTCTTATTGAATACTGAAGTTTACAAGTGTTGTACTTTCTCCATTCCAAAATTAATGCAATATTTATATTTCTGTAATCTCCAATTCCCTACTTTGACCATTAATATAATAAATGATGACATATAAAATGTCATGAGAAAGTTCTTTTAAAACAAATTATGACTAAGTGATTTTTATAACGACATATCGAGATGAATTAACAAGATCTCCGACGACTAATTTTACTATGATAGTGAGAATTTGTAGTTAAAACTCATAAGCTAGATATATCCATCAAGTCGGCCCGGTCGGGCTTCTAGGAAGCCGGGCACGGTGTATGTATCTCATTGTATATGATCATCTAGCTTAGGAGTCGATTTTAACACACAAGCATTTAGACACAAAAAATTGTTTACAGGGTACAAAAGATTAGACTAATTAGTCCAATTAGAAGTTAAATCCTGGTTGTGACATCTGAAAGACAAAATTGTTCCAACAATTAGTGTTATTATGAATAAACGAATCCCAATCCTGCAATTAAGACTGACCATACGTGCTCCAAAATCTGTTTGTTGTCCCTGAGCTCGAACATCTTAAACAGCTGAGCAAAAGCTCGGAGAAGGGTAAGAAGCAGGGTACGTAAATAGATGTGTTCTTAGGGCTGCTTCTTTGATCTTGGATTTCAGCATTTCAAAACTGTTTTATTTTTCCGTTGCATGATCACGGATAGTTTCAAGTGGGTGTCATAGCGTTTATCTGTCACTAGTTTCTATTAATCTCCGGAGAGCCTTGCTTATCATCCTGCGCTGAGAATCGAATGTGTGGGCAGCCATATAGGGGACCTCGAGCGGCATGGCACAAGTCAAATGAACTGCCTCCAAGAGTTCCAAATTGATGTGCATGTGACATCTGACATGTCATTTGTTGCCTTCTTTCTCTCATTGCCCGATAGAGAACAAAGTGAGGTTCGTAAATGTGTAAGTTAGTAAGCATTTAAGTTGACACTCAAAGTTGTTGCGACACTCCATCATGGATATGGGCACTTATTAACTTCATCTCCGGCCAAAATTATGGAAAATTTTCCTGAAGTAGCCGAATCATGCCATTTGGACACATACCAATTTACAACACGAGTATCTGAGTAAGAGTAGAAGAGCTAGGGGTTCTGACTTCTGATTATGCAACTTAAGCCTCAAACGGCAATTGAAGAACTGCAGTAGATAACTAATGATTTCCCTTACCATAACCTGCATATGTGCATACTACTTGGTTTCCTCTGCATTTCCCAAATGAACTATTTTCTTGAGAGCTACTACATATTTTTATTGAAGAGAATAAATCTCCAGTCTACCTGCTTGAAACATGCTAAAGTTACTGATCTTTTGCTCGGTCCTAGGAGTTCACCTAAAGGCATGCTTGTATTACAGATGATAAATTAAGGTGGTAATGGTGAGAAATGAAGAGCATGGAGTTCAATTTAGGTGGTGTTGGAGGAGATGGTATAAACAATGTAACATCAGAGAGATGGAAGCGAGAATTATTACCCTCATTTTCGGGTTTATGGCTTGATGCATTAGGCTAGTTGGAGAGTGGTAAATATTACCCCAAAATGAGGATTGACACTCTCCCCTACTTTACCTTATTACATATCACCACCTTCATCTACCTTCATTTTCTTTGTTTTCTTCTATAATACCTTTACACAATACCCCTCACTGAAGCGTATGTGAAAAGTTATAGTTGGTCTTTATGTTAGCTAATAGTCTAAAATCAGAAGCAACTGATCATTTGTAGTACAACATGTATGACCAAAGTTTGCGAAGTTTAACCTTTGAAATGAAATGTTTGAAACCTTAATAAACAGAGGAAATCGCGACATCAACCTAAACAAGTAAACTTAGCCAATATGGTATTCTAGTATTCCTAACAATATTTTCTATGTCTGAGAGGTAGCCACCGCACATCACAAACGGATTGCATTCCCCGCCAAATCTTAGCTAAAAAAATAAAATAGAGATCAGAACAACTCTTGTACACAGGATAATTAAGCATAAAAGAAACATATAAGTTGGCATTTACGATCACACCTGTTTAGAAATCTTTTCATGGTACCATCCGATGCTTTGAGAGAAACCTTGTGCAAGCACATCTCTCACTCTTCTAGCTAATGATAAATTGATAATTTAGGTAGGCCACTGTGTTCCTCTGAAACCAAACCAATCCTAAAAGTCCATAGACCAAGCTGGGCCACAGCTCTATGTTAGGTCTTAGTGTGGAGATGGCTAAGAGCCAAGGTCGCGAAGGTTTCTTCACTAGTCGCGAGCAAAATCTGCCAAGTGAAGAGGAAAAGCGCCCCCAGGTCATGGCCCGCGAAATAGCTCACGGCGCGCGAAATCTTGGTCGCGACCCGCGCGGGGTGCTGACCCCTGTACCCTGTTTTTGCGATTTCCATCACGTGCAGCCGTTTTTTCCTATTTTAAGGGGTAGTATAAATACTCCTCTTTTTCCCATTTGTACATATGACATAATCTCACACAAATCAAGAGACTAGAGAGAATTTCGGTGAGATTTAATCTTTGGTGAAATTTGAGGTAGAGTTTGTGAGGAAACTTGTGTTTGTGATTGGAAATCAAAATTTGTTGCTTTAGGTGTTTGGGAATTGAAATTTTGGTGTAGAAATTTTGTTCTTTGTTGTTGAAACCCTAGGTTGAGAACTTTGTGATTGTTTAACAATGGATGATAGCAAGTTGAAGCTTGAGAAGTTTGATGGGAAGGACTTTGGCTTTTGGAAGATGCAAATAGAGGACTATTTGTACCAAAAGGGTCTTCATCTACCTCTAGAGGGCAAGAGACAGGATAGTATGAAGAAGGAAGATTTGAGAGTGTTGGATAGGCAAGCACTTGGAGTGATAAGGTTGACATTGAGTAGGAGTGTGGCCTACAATGTCAAGGATGAAACATCGACGGTGGTTGTCTTGCAAAATTTGTCGAACATGTATGAGAAGCCTTCGGCAATGAACAAGGTGTTCCTTATGCGTCGTTTGTTTGAGCTTGAGATGAATGATGGTGCTTCGGCTCCGGAACACATAAATAAATTCAACTCGATTATTTCTCAATTGTCTTCGGTTGATATCAAGTTTGATGATGAGGTGAAGGTCTTGATTTTGTTGTCATCGTTGCCTAGGTCTTGGGATACGGTGGTTGCCGCCATTAGCAACTCTTCCGGAAAGGAGAAGTTGAGGAATGATGATGTGAGGGACTTAATCTTGAGTGAGAGCTTGAGGAGGAAGGAGTCCGGTGAGTCATCCGGTGGTGTCTATTCTAGTGAGGCAAGAGGACGATGGAGACAACAAAAGGGGAACCCAAGAGGGAGATCGAAGAGTAGAGGGAGGAGTAAATCGAGGGGAAAGGGAAACATTGTGTGTTGGAGTTGTGAAGTGAAGGGTCATACAAAGAGAGAGTGTCCGAATCCTAAGAAGAAGGGTGGCTCTAATCAAAAGAGCAATGATGATTCAAGTTCATCGGTTAGCTTGGCATCAAGCGATGAATTTGGGGATGCCTTGATCTTGAGCGTGGATAGTCCCATTGAGACATGGATACTTGATTCGGGTGCATCGTTTCATTCTTCACCATGTAAAGAAATTTTCCGGAACTTCAAGAGTGGCAAGTATTGGAAGGTGTTTCTTGCGGATGATAATCCGTTGGACATAGTGGGGAAGGGAGATGTGATGATCACGACTTCAAGTGGGAGTTCATGGAAGCTTGAAGATGTGAGGTATATTCCTAAGCTAAGGAAGAATTTGATTTCGGTGGGTCAATTGGACTCAAGTGGTTATAGAACTATGTTTGGTGAGAGTACATGGAAGGTGTCAAAGGATGCCATGGTGGTTGCTCGGGGCACGAAGATTGGTACTTTGTACACTATCTTAGGGTGTACAAACATGGTTGCTACACCCACGGAGTGTGATACCAAGCTATGGCATACTCGGCTTGGTCACATGAGTGAGAAATGGATGAGGATGTTAGCTTCAAAGGGTATGTTGCCGGGCTTGAAATCAATCGACATGAAATTTTGTGCGACTTGTGTCTTTGGGAAGCAAAAGAGGGTGTCTGCACAAAAACCCAACGGTCCTTGAAGAGGAGAAGCTAGCGCTTGTGCACACGGATGTATGGGGACCATACCCCATCAAGTCCCTTGGTGGATCTCACTATTTTGTTACCTTCATTGATGATTCAACCCGGAAAGTATGGGTCTACTTCATGAAGCACAAGTCGGAGGTGAATGAGAAGTTCAAGACTTGGAAGGCAGAGATTGAAAATGCTTCGGGGGCGAAGATAAAGAGTATCAAGTCCGATAATGGAGGAGAGTATGAGTTGGAAGCTTACAAAGAACTTTGTAAGGAGCATGGCATTGTGTTGGTGAGGACTATTCCCGGAAAGCCTCGCCAAAATGGGGTTGCGGAGCGGATGAATAGAACACTACTTGAGAGAGCAAGGTGCATGAGGTTATTTGCGGGTCTCCCAAAGTGCTTTTGGGCGGATGCCGTTAGCACCGCGGCTTATTTGATAAACCGTGGACCTTCGGTGCCCTTGGGGTTCAAGATACCGGAGGAGGAGTGGAGTGGTAAGGAGGTGTCTTACACTCACTTGAAGACCTTTGGGTGTGTGGCCTATTTGCAATCCGAAAAGAAAGACAAGCTTGACCCTAAAGCCATGAAATGCTACTTTGTGGGGTATGGTGATGAGAATTATGGCTATAGAGTGTGGAATCCTAGTAACCGCAAGGTTATTAGGCATTGTGACATTACCTTTGATGAGAATTCCTTGTACAAGGATAACTTTGGTGGAAAGTCTGTTGAAAAAGAATCCATTGAGAGTGAGCGAGAAGTTGTTGAGCTAGATGGTGATGTGAGAATTGGAAACGAAGATGAAGATGTGTCAATTCAACATGCATCTCCTCAACATGTTGTGCAAACTCCGGGTGATCCGGTTTCTAGTGAATCGGAGGAAGATGGGGATACTTTTGAGATGGAGGAGGTTGAGGTTCAAGGTGAGCCTAGTGAGGTTCGTGAGGAACCAAAGACACCGCCATCGGTGAGGAGAACATCAACGCTCTCTAAGGCACCGAATAGGTTCACACCACCACCCATAAAGAAGACTTCGGCGAATTACTTGTTGTTGACGGATTCCGGTGAGCCGGAATGTTATGTTGAGGCAATGAGGTTGGGTGATTCGTTGAAGTGGGAGCATGCAATGAGTGAGGAAATGAGCTCATTGAAGAAGAACGACACTTGGGTGTTGGTTGACTTGCCTAAGGGCAAGAGAGCACTTTTGTGCAAATGGATCTTTCGCAAGAAGGATGAGCCGGATGGTAGTATTCATTATAAAGCAAGACTTGTGGTGAAGGGCTTTTCACAAAAGGAGGGCATTGACTTTCATGAGATTTTTGCTCCGGTTGTGAAGTTGACTACCATTAGAATCTTGTTGGCAATTGTGGCTTCGGAAAACTTATTCCTTGAGCAAATGGATGTGAAAACGGCGCTTTTGCATGGTGATTTGGAAGAAGAAATCTACATGAAACAACCGGAAGGGTTTGAGGTTCGGGGAAAGGAAGATATGGTATGCAAGCTCAAACGGAGTCTATATGGGTTGAATCAAGCTCCAAGACAATGGTACAAGAAGTTTGATAGCTTCATGTTATGCAATGGTTTCGTGAGAACGGATGGCGATCATTGTTGTTACTTTCAAAGGTACGTAAATGGTTATGTTTACTTGCTTTTGTATGTTGATGATATGCTCATTGCGGGTACTAAAATAAAGTTTGTGAATGACTTGAAGAGGAAGTTGTCGGAGAGATTTGAGATGAAAGACTTGGGTGAGGCCAAGAAAATACTTGGCATGAGAATCTCTAGGGACTTATCATTGGGTTTGTTGATGTTGTCTCAAGAGGAGTATGTCAAGAATGTGCTAAAGCGATTCAACATGGTTGATGCGAAGCCTCGTAGCTCACCTCTTTCGATAGATCTCAAATTGACAAAGGAGGATTCACCCAAGACAAAGGAAGAAAAGGAAAGGAAGGCCACTTTTCCTTATGCTTCGGTCGTGGGGAGTATAATGTATGCTATGGTTTGTACTAGGCCCGACATTGCCCATGCGGTGGGAGTTGTGAGTAGGTTCATGTCAAATCCGAGTGAGCGACATTGGGAGGCCGTGAAATGGCTCTTGAGATACTTGTTAGGTACCTCTAGTATGACTCTTTGCTTTGGGAGGAATGGAGTTCTTCTTGAAGGTTTTGTGGATGCCGATATCGGAGGATGCTATGACTCAAGCAAAAGCACTTTGGGGTATGTTTTTACTATTGGTGGACGGCCATTAGTTGGATGAGCAAGCTCCAAAAGTGTGTGTCCATGTCTACGACGGAAGCCGAGTATGTTGCTATGTCGGAGGCGGGGAAAGATATTGAGTGGTTGAAGAGTTTCTTTGAGGAAATGGGTATAAAGCAAGAGGTTTGTGTGTTGCATAGTGATAGCTAAAGTGCGGTGCAATTGGCTAAGAATCCTATGTTTCACTATCGCACTAAACACATCAAGAGGCGGTATCACTACACTAGGAGTCTACTGGAGGATGGCTCTATGTGTTTGAAAAAGATTGCCGGATCGAAGAATCCGGCGGACATGCTCACGAAGGTTGTAACTTGTGAGAAATTGGGGTTGTGTAGGACCTCAATTGGGCTCCATCCATGAGTGGTGGATGGTTGTAATGGTGGGGGCGCTATGGTGAAACATTGATGTGATGATTGATGATGATGAGAGATGTGTTGGGGATGTTGGAAGCATGGTCTTAGACCGATCTCCAAGTGGGAGATTGTTAGGTCTTAGTGTGGAGATGGCTAAGAGCCAAGGTCGCGAAGGTTTCTTCACTAGTCGCGAGCAAAATCTGCCAAGTGAAGAGGAAAAGCGCGCCCAAGTCACGGCCCGCGAAATAGCTCACGACCCGCGAAGTCTTGGTCGCGACCCACGACGTGGTGCTTACCCCTGCACCCTGTTTTCGCGATTTCCATTACGTGCAGCCGTTTTTTCCTATTTTAAGGGGTAGTATAAATACTCCTCTTTTCCCCATTTGTACATATGACATAATCTCACACAAATCAAGAGACTAGAGAGAAATTCTAGGGTTTTGTGCCTTTGTGTGTGTAGCTTGAAATAGCTTGTATCTCTCTCAATCAATCATCAAGATCAATACTACTCCTTAGTGCTTGTGGGTTTTTACTCCCGGATTCTCGGGTCTTCCCACGGTGCCATTACTTAACTCTCTCTCTCTCATTTATTTCTTCATTTATTGTTGTTTTGCTTGCTTGCTTGGTTGTTGGCTTCCTTTGGTTATTGTTGGTGATTGCAAACTTGTTTCTACTTGATTCTATGTTCTCAACACTCTATCGTTAGCATCTAGTTACGCGCAATTGTAAATTCATCCATTAGGACATGGTGGTATATATCACATTATTCACATAGTATTGATGAGCCTTTGTCTGCTCATCTCCGAATTGGTAAATGAGAGAAACTAGCTAGCCATTAAGTCCTTGCTGCCCTCAGGAAAAGGAAGAAGGCCGGGAAGAAGGAAGGACTGGGGTTACTGGTTCGCCAAGTTTTTTCGACAAACCTATAACTGCAAACAATGGCATGGTCAAAATCATAACCCAAACTATTTAAAAAAACACAAAAACCAACCCAAACCCCGCAAAAATGATTTGGTTTGTGGTTTGAAGTGGTCCAGAATTACATATCATACTTTGAACTCTCCTTAAGTAAAATTATATTTCCTTTATATTTTTTATTCCAATGTTTTGATTGTTACAACTATTCATAAGTTATCTTTGACCGTAGCTTTTCAACTACTAATTTGTTACTCAATAGATGTATCATTTGCATATTGTGTACTATTTACAGTTTAGACCTCGATTGTCTTTGGTGATTTATATTTTTGAAAAAACATAATCACGTGGGATCTTGTATGTTAGATTCGTGTATTTTTTTAATATCCACTTTTTAAATGGGAAAACAAAGTAAGAGCGTGAGGGTAACTTGATATAATTTATACTAGTATTAATACACTCGATGCGTGCGGAAGCATATAAATCGGAATGTAAAAAGGAAAATTCAATAATTTGTTTAAGATGTGTTTTTCATTTCAAAATGAAAAAAAGTTAGTTATAAAGGGAGATTTGTTCCAATAAATTAGGATTTAAAAAAAAGGAATAATATTGATTTTTGGTGTCCCCCACCTCTTCTCTTATAGAATAGAGATCTTACGCTTGTGATGATATATTTAAAATCAACGGTCTGTAATTATTAATAGTGGTGATTAGCAGGGACTCACGTCTGTTGTATACTCCATGTAAGCTAGCTTTACAACATTTTCCCTCTCTTTGCGCCTTTTGAAAAAGTTTTCATTATAACACATTATTCTTATCATTTTGTTTAGTTATGTCTCTTGTCTCATAATAAGAAAGGAGAAAGATAGGGGACAACATCTTTGACTTTTAATGTTACTAGTTGTTGGACCGCGCGCGTTAGCGCTAACGCGCGCGGCCCCCCAATATGGTTATGTAATCGATGGGGTCGTATTACTTGTCGTTTAATTAGTCGTTCTTAGGTTGTGTAAAAAGTCTTTGTTGGAGATAGCAAATGCAATGCAAGAATTTATCCAGTGCATATTGAAGCAATGGAAATTTTACATAGCTATAGCAATATCTAAGGTTATAATCGAAAGGTCAAAGTAAATGAACACAAGTGGTAATTTATGTGGTGAATGATAGCCCATAGTGAATCATAGTGGTTTTCACTCCTTTTCATGAAATTCAAATTTCACGGTCCCCAAAGATAGTGAAATGTCCTTTGTTTAGTTTAAGTATTTCGATAATACTATTTTGATTTGCAATTGTTGAACAATTTTCTTTTAATAGTAAGCTAATCAATCCCCTTTTCAAAAAGGACTCGACTTTGACGGTAGAGTAACGTAGCTGAATCCCGTTGCCAGAAAAAGGGAGTGTGAGAGTGTGGTCTTGTGAAATGTTTGTTACTCATGAATGTAGGGTGGTTCAAGAATTTGCAAATGACAAGGTATTTAAGAGTATTTCAAATTGTGATCTTTATCTTTGGATGAAATGTCAATGAAATTGGGAGAATTCAAATTCAAAAGTCTTTAAATTCCCATGACATTTGGCCCAAATCTGGATTTGCAAATGAAATCTAGTTTTCCAAACACATCATTGTCTAATTTCTTTAAGTATTCATAATAACAAAAGTAAAACATGAGTTGATCAACCAACCTATGTTTCTGTAAGGAAAAATCTTTATACCATCTAAAACAATAGTGCTTTAGTCGTATTTACATTTTTCAACTACTTCTCCAGTGTTTCCTCACAAACATTGGAGGAACATTTAACTCATAGAAAACATAAATACAATGTGAATCAAGATAAAGTGCGTTCGGGCTATTATACATAAATCATCCCTACTTATAAGCATCCCCTTGGAGAGGTCCTCTTGTGTACATGTACCATCTCCATTTCGACGACCTCGAGAAAAACTTTCCCTTTTCAATTGCTATAAATTGTTTAATAAAACCCTGACACCATCCTATACTTGCCACATCTCTTGATCCATACAACATCAATCCTGTAACCACCACTTCTTGTAAAGGATGCATGTTCACTCCATTGACCTACAAGCAATACAACATCAAATTGCCATTTTCTAATTCTTAACTTAGATAGATCTTTCTTGGGATTAAAATATTACATTACTATAAACCAAGAAAGATCTCTACGGCATAAGCAAAAAGTAAAAATAAATATAAATGAGAGAACTATTTACAATTTCTTGGAGCAGGTTGGTGACAACCACTATAAACACATTCCATTATATACAAAACGCATAAGCACTTTCAATGTCAATGGGTGTAGTATCTAGGCTGCGTAAACAAGCTAAGCATGACAAGAATTGAATTATGAGTACGGTGGGAAGGATGATATAAGTGTTCAAAGTTCAATTGACTATCTACACAGAGGATACACATAACCAACATTCCAAAATCTACCTTTATTGGAGCAGTGCACAAAATAGGAGGGATACCTCTTGGATTTCCATCCAAACATACAAAAGAGCTGAAGATTGAAAATGTTCGTCAGTATAGAAGTGACCATCTCACATTTTACCCTACATTAAAAATCGAACCCATAATTGAAGTAATTTTATACTTAAATCAGATTAAATAAAAAAGATATCACAATCATATGAAGATCATCGCAAAAATGGCGTAATTTCAAGTATACCATAGACCTTTAGGGTTTAGTGTAAAGCCTCTAAGTAAACAATGGCCGCCATAGTTGCTATTTTCTTCGATCAACTCTAGGGTTAGCTGAGAATCAAATCAAAAGATAAATCAACTATAGATCTTTACTATCTCATAGCATAAGACATAACAAAACACAAAATAGTTGACTATAGTGACGAAAATGCAAAAACGACCTGAATGGCTAGTTGTCTGGTGGGACAGATACAGATAGCTTGAGGAACTTGCTGCTTAAAATCAACGCGACTCAACATCCCCAAAATAAAGCAGAACTTGTTGCTTAAAATCAACGCCACTCAACATCCCCAAAACAAAGCGGGTATTTTAATCCAGATTCATTATGAGCTTGAGCAATCAAATTCTTAAAAGGATGTGTCAATAATTCAATATCATAGGTAAAGTAACAACTTGAATCTTACTAAGCCTTTCAAACCGCATTTCAACATATAAACCCTTGAGCAATTCGTCAGATAAGCTCAAATCTTCGAAGAAATTTACCGAGGTCTAATTCCCAGGCAGATAAGATCAGATTAACCTAAAAACATTCAAAAACCCTAAAAATGGAACTAAAAAGAGTGAAATACCGCTTTGATGTTAGAGTCCTCAGGTTGGCGAAAAATCTCAATTTGGTACTCCTCTTTCCGGTAATGTAAAGCCCTAATAATTCATCATTCTTCTTCATAACCTCGTCACATGAACTCTAATTTGGTTTTTTATTTCATTCGAACCCTAGATATGTACTTTTCTACGCAAAATAGTGAAATAAATTCGCTGTTCGTCTACCACAATCGCATTCACTAAGGGCTTTGAGCTTAGCAGAAGTATCCTTGACCATTTGCCATATATGCTGCCTTGTATTATGCCTGTACCAGAGATTATAAACCTATCAATCTACCACGCACCACATTTCATTCATTCAATTCCATAATTGAAAAAACAAAATGATCACAATAAAAGTTAAAATCAAGGGTTTAGAAATGACAACGAACAACTTTTGGCAGTGAGTAGGGGTGACTTTGGAGGTTCCAATGGCAATAACAAGGCTGCGGAAAGCGGAGAGATTCGTCAATTAAACAATAACTAAGCAGAAACTATTTTCTTTTATATTTTTAGACTATACAAAAAACAACATTATTGAACAAGTTTCAACTAATAATGCACCAGCACGGTAATAACCAAAACAAATATCACACAGATTCAACCAAATAAACGTAACAAAATCTTGCCACTGTGTGAAGAAATAGATTAGATTCTTCACTTTGTTTTGATTCTCATTTTAGGTATCATATAATTTCAAAGTGGTGGGTATTTCGATTATGTAATTTTTTTTATATACCCCTTTGTCATATTCTGTTGCAAATCTCGCACTCTGGCAGACTTTGGAAGAGCCATAGCCTCCCTGTATTCATCAATTTCCCCAAACTTTCCTATTTTTTTATTTCAAATCCAAGAGAAGAATTGCAATGTCGAAAGCGGAAAAAAACGCAACAAGATTCGCCAATCAAACCAAAATCAAACCTAAACATTTTGCGAAAGTTTAGATGACATTATCATCAAATTAAAAGAAAAGAGAATGAAGGAAACCTGCTTGTTTAGGTGCGATTGCCAACATTCAACAACTTTACATTTGAAAAATGATGAATACCTAGTTACTGTTATGAAGTACTTGTTGAATCGAGAGAGAGAGCTTGATCAATCAAAAAATCAAAATCAAAATACCTAATTAATATTATCAAATAAAATTGTATGCTAATCCATTCAATTCGGCGATAACCGGAGTAGAAGAAGATCGGCGATCGGTGATCTGAACAGGTTGTTGTAGCTGAGTAGTTGTAAGCCAGCTAAGTTTGTGTCCTAAAAATCACGAGTCATGCGTGAGGAAGAGGAATTCCTGTTCAGATCTGTTTTTGTCAACCATTTTTACTTTCCTTTGAAGTAAAAGGAGAGAGAGAAAGGAACATAAATGTCATAGCCAAGAGGAGGACTGAGGAGAAGTAGAGAGAGAAAGATGATGACTGATTTTCTGGAAGAGCTGTGGAGGCAACGACACTAAATGGCAGCAAAGTAAATACTAAAAGAGTCCATTCACTGTTCTTAAGCTACAGTAATATAGAGTTCTCACTTTTAAAAGAGTAGAGATTTGCCAACATATAATTAGACATATGTATTGACTTTTTATGTTTAAAAATGTTGAACCTTCCTTTTTTATATAAAAAAGGGTCGAGCTTATTTACTTAAATTCATAAAATATTTATAATAGATTTTAAAGAAACAATGAAATGAATCTAATTAAATCAAATATAATTCTTCATTACTAATAGGATGATAGCCAACCATCCATTTTCGAGACATTGATTAATGATACTTATTACCTACGTTCTTTAATAAGTGACGTACTTCATGTATTCAAATGCAATATTTTAAATAGTAATATCTACAATTATTAATAAGTAAAAATTTTAAAAAAAATTGGTACTATAAAAACACATTGAGACGTATCTAACAAGATCTCACATAACTATATATTTTTCCTAAAATATAAATTACCAAAATTAATTGAAGCCTGAATAATGAATAATGAACACTATATAAGTGTATCACTTATTAAAGATCGGGGTAGTATTAGTTTAAATGTTGTTTTTGAGGGGACAATATCCATAGTGTAATGCAATTTGATAAGATTAATCTCATAAAGCACTTTCAACCAGTATACCGTTTATATTACAAATGTAAACAAAATCTTATCAAAAGTCTTGTTGAAAACTTCAACGTTTTTGACAATAGAGAATCAAATGTATAGATATACTTTAAATAGCGAAGGGACCAACCTGATCTCCTTCCAATGGGGTAGAAATATCAAGTCAATACTCAAATTTATACTCCCTCCATTTGTTTTTTATTATTATAGTTTATTTTAGAGAATAACTAAGAAATTTATAAAATCTATGTAATGATTGTTTGGAAAATAGATAAAATTGTTCGGAAAATAGATAAAGTATGAGAGATAATGTTGTAAAAGTAAAGAGTGTAGGGTGATTGAGTGATTAATGGGAAAGAAAATAATGATAAGTGGGACCCTAGAGTGTGAGAAATTGGAATATAAAGATGTGAAAGTTTGCCAAAAATAGTAAAAGTGGAAGTGTAACAATTAAAAAGAAATGTTCTAAAAAGAAAAGTGTAACAATTAAAAACAAACGCGAGGTAGTAATTAGATACTACTTAGAGATTAAAAGTTTACACTCACTAATATTTGATTTTGAAATTGAAACTAATGAAGAATTGTTTTGTAGATAAAGATTGTAATGCGGCACGTTTCACTCTCAGGTCTTTCAATAACATTTTATCCACGTTATTCTCATACATTAAGAAAATGCAAACATTGGTAATGAGAAGATTTGAACCCATGCAAATTTCATGAGTGGAAGATAGAAAACTATCCATTACTCCACTACATTAGTATTGCTTCTTTTTATTCAATATTAAAATATTAATGATGATATTATGAGTTTTCAATCAAAATCAAGAATTATACTATAATATTGTAAATGAATAATATGTATAATATAAATAAAATAACTTACTTTCTACTTGAATATTAGTTGTATTAAAATACTAAATTGTAACATGCAAAAATCCCGGGACATCACCTGAGCCTAAGCACTAGTTAGAATATGTTGTTGTTGATACCCGATCACAATTGGTCATGAATTCGATTCTAATTCTTCGTTCTTTTTCGATCCATTATTACTTATTAGTGCCCATTATTAGAACCATTTCCACAATCGAGAATTTAATAGGTCAAGCTCCACAATTAAGTACCTCCTCTCGTACTTAGTGTGAGTATTTATATCAGAAAACTAGATATTAACCAAGTAACTCCAGCAAAATTTGTTTAGAAAATAAAATTGATGAGAGTTGATTTTTAATTCCCCAATATATCATACAAAATAATAGCAAATAGATATAAATGTTAATTAGGTACCTGAGACCGACTTTCGCTTTTGTGCTCAAAGTCTATTTCACATTATTCAAACCCCATTTTGATCGGTACATACGATTTTGGTAAAAATCCTTCGAAATCAGTTCTCGTTCAGTTCAATACTAATTCTGAAACTTTCTAAGGATATCTAATCTTGTTCATCTCATTGAATAGCTAGCTTTCAACTTAAAAAAAAATCCCAATTCAGCTCGTACACAATCTTAAGCCTTTTACCATATTCTAAATCTACATGTTTAAGAGTATTTATCTTCCCATTTTCTCCTTGGTGTGGGTTAGACGTATCGAGAGAAATCATCAATTGTAATCATATTTTTCATTCATAGTGTAAGGAAAGAGAAACTAATGTGATATTTTTATTGAAATCGATCGGCTTCATGCAATTGCATGTGATGTCTCTCAAATTATATATCTACAAGCCTACAACCTACAAATCATTTCATAATAATCAACTTCTTCGACATTCAAATCATACACTACTATTCACAATATATGAGGGTTTTAATCACTAATAATGAGATAGTGACTAGTGAGATAATGAGATAGTAAGCTACTACGTATTTGATGTCAACCCAATTGTTATATTACGGCTTGCATGAAATTTCAATCCTTTTACCGATTCTCTTATCTTAATTACAAGTTACAAGATATATATAAATTTACACCTCAAGCTCTCAATGGTCCAAGTCTCAAGTCCTAACATATACCAAGAAAATTCCTTCTACACCCCGTTGCGACATCACTTAGCCAATGCATACGAGATCTTAGTGTCTATAAATACACGTAACACTAAGTACTTTAGCAACAAAAACCCCAAGTATTAATCTATTACATATATTCATCAATTCAAAAGCTTCTCATATTAGTTATTTTAATAACAAGATATATTCAACAAAATGTATACCCTTTTCAAACTCGCTAAACCCTTAGTATTCTTAGTTTTGTTGTTAAGTTTTAACGTTCTTATACATCCTGTACTTTGTAGGGCGCCAAAACAAAGCTTCTATGATCATCAGAGCATGGAGACACAAAAAGAGACTAAAGTTTTCTCAGAAAGTAAGATTGTGAAAGCTTCATCTCCTCCATCAGGCTCAAATCCCCTTTGTAATACTCCTGTTTGCACGTAAAAGAGTCTTACTCTATCACCTTCGTAAGGTCCATAGCGGCCAAGAAGTAATATATTTGACTTAGATATATATGTGTGTGTGTATATTTGACTTAGATACATAAACATAGATGATTATAGAAACCCTAAAAATATCAAGGTTATATTGGTTATTTCAATTTTGTAATTTTAATCATATGTATTATCTGGGAAGATTATTTCATTTATTTGTTGACTGGCTTTATTTTGTATAAAAGTGTAAGAATAAAGTGCATAATATTACGAATTAATGATGATTACTATTACATGTCACATTTCTCCCCTTTTATATTTATAGTTATATTATATAAAACCAATTATAGTAGACTCGTTGAGGTTAAACTATTAATCATCGAACTCATGTGGGCAATCTTGGTACTTTCGGCCTCCTCCATCCCAATATATTATTTTTATTTCCTTTTTGCATGGTATTTAAGACACAACGTTAAGATTTGATATGTTTAATTACTCATTAATAACTACTCTTGAAAATTTATTTTATAAAAAAATCATATTGAGACTATTCTAAAAAGATGTCGTTTGATGATTTTTTTTCCTATTAATTTAGTGAAATACAATCAAACTTGATGACCTTAAACTTAGAAATTATGAAATAGATCTGATATTTGCAACGGAGGTAGTATAACATTTTATAAAAAAAACATGGTCTTATGGAGCGATATAAGTCTTAGATGTATGTGATACACGTACTAATACCTATTCAGTTGGCTTTCACCAAATTACAACAATAGGGTTATTCCTCACAAGTCACAACTCTCCTGCTTGTCCTTAGGGTTAAAATTAACTCCCTTCTATTGGGTTATGGACAACCCTTCTTAGTTTGACCCTCTCTCACCAGTCACCATGATTCCAGTTTGTGATCTCAGCTCTGCCTTTAGACTAACTCATGGCTCTCCATTTTTCTTTCTAGTAATGTTTCTACTCAAGATAAAGTCATGAGCATTATCAAATTTTAAATTCTTTTTTCTAGAAGCATTTACTAACATAATTTAACTCAAGTTCCCTTGAAATAGGTAAAGGAGACAACAAAATAAGGGCTTTCACTTCATCATCAAAGTCACTTTCTATCAAACTTAATTGGCTAATTATTGAATTAAATTCATTAATATGCTTAGCAACAAATTAAAACCACCATTATTCATTTCTAATTTAGAATGACATCGCACCAGACTTACTTTATTCATAACCATAGGCTTGGCGTACATATTGGACAGTGGTATGATCAAACCCAATGTATTTTGGACATCCTTAACATTGAAAGCCGCGCTCCGTTCCAACGTCAGTCGAACATTTCTAGCACTTGTCTGTCAAGAACTTTCCAATTCGATCTCCTCATTAACGAGTTTCTTGCCAAAGAGTGGTTTATAAAGATTTTTCTGTTAGAGAAAGTCTTCAACTTGCATGTTCCAAAAGGCAATATCTTGCCTATCAAACTTCTCAATCTGAATCTTCGCATCCTCCATTGTTAATTGCTCTAGATTTAGACAAATATATAACCTATCTCTATACCATGCACTTGCAAGACCTACTATTCAATCAATCTAGATTGCAATGCCAATCATTAATAGAACCACGAATAACAAAGTAATAAACTTTGACACAAGAGAATTGACCATGGAAACCCCATGCACCAATGAACTAGAAATCAATAGTGGATGTTTAAAATGATGAATACAATAGATCTCAAAATGTTCCTCAACGACCTTTTAGTCTCTACAATCTGAAAAATTCTTAGTTATAATGGTGAAGAAACTAGGAAATAACATAGTCTTAAACAAACTTGAAAAGGACCAGATCGGAAAAAAGACGCACTGTGTGGTTTTGAAGCCACACCCCGCGGCTGGAAGAGAATGACATTATGCCCGAGCCACTCTTAAAATTAAAGTTCCAACACAAGTTTGTAGAGCTTTGCTTCTTTGTCCAATACTTTAGACATCAAACTTAATGTTCAAATATCCCTCCCACACAACTTCGTGGCCTTACTACCAATTCCATAGCCTCACTACCATCTTCTTACACACGACCCCAGCATACAACCCTAGTAAAATGTATGAACTTCATTGGGCGGGTATATATGCACCGGAAGAGAGTTTGACCACCCATAAGCCCATATGGGGTTCCATTCTAAAACCAATTGGTGATAGTGGAGTAGCCCGTTAGACTTATATGTGAATCATCATCCCCTTCTTCTTAGATGTGGGATCACAAGTGGGTATTTATCTTTAACAAAATGTGAACAAAACATAAAATCCTAACTCTAACAACATCTGCATAACCCTAACCCATGATAAATTCACAAGGAGATCGACAACCACCAAGGTATGGTAACGAAAGCTCAAAAATTTCGACCAAAAAAAAACGAAAAGCTCAAAAAATTCAAATAACATAGCAATACCCATACCATCTATATTTAACTAAAATATAAAAAAATAATAAGTCTAACTAGATACAAGCAAAAAAAAACTACGTTTTCTATCAACTAAAGCCCATCAACAATAAGTATTTACACTAAATTATATTGTTACTATTACGTGTTTAGGTACATGAAACTCTAGACACAATCCTCTTTTCTCCCTAGCTATTCGATTTGTGAAGATCTTATTAGGCCCTGCCCAATCTACACGTTATGGTGGAGTGGTATTTTCTCGATAGTCTATTATACAAATTGATTCATTAATCGAAATTTATACAATGTCGAAATAGATTTTAATTCCATGTTTACGATCCGTTGAATCAGATGAAATATAATCTGAAGTTTACATTAGATTATCGATAGTTTCTCTTGTAGAAAGATGTATGAAACAACGATATAAAATAGAACATGAAGAATACAATCACCGTAATTTTGTTAAAGAGAAATTATATTTCATCCAAGTTGAATTAGCCTCGTTAAGTTTTAATTTTCATTGTATATGTCGTATGTCGTATGATGGTTAGATATTGAGCCAACCCTATTCTCTAACAAACAAGTCCAAAGCTTTGAAACATCTGGGAAACACCCAAAACTTCAATTTTTATTCAAATCAAATGTCAACTCTTGACATTGAAATGTTTACTATATTTTAGAATATTGAAATTGCTTGATACTTTTGACACGAATAA
Organism: Patellifolia procumbens; assembly: GCA_947645195.1. Classification (NCBI taxonomy): domain Eukaryota; kingdom Viridiplantae; phylum Streptophyta; class Magnoliopsida; order Caryophyllales; family Amaranthaceae; genus Patellifolia; species Patellifolia procumbens. Next base: position 51,775 of record CANSGD010001032.1, read on the forward strand.
ACTAAGTAAAAAGACTGTATCGATTTTTCGGAACCAATTTATAAGCATTCGCAATTTAGTATTGAAAATTTGAAGTTCCATAGCGTTTGAAACTCAAGAATTTTGAATCAGAGTGCCTGACTTTGAAGTTGGACTAGGCCAGGATCTCTTTGAAGTTTGGATCTACCATGACTTAGTAAAGTGACATAAAGTATGGTTCTACTTTGACTTTTACGTGTCTTCGTTTTAATTTGTATGTATTTTAATGTATAACTTTGAATATTAATATATTTATATAATTATATATGGGTTAGTAAAAATTATGTTAATAAGTTGGTATTTTGAAAATATATACTGAAATCAATTCAAATACATTGACCTGATAACATTTGTTTATATACATATTAGGGAACTATTATGGTTAAAGTCTGATATCCAAATAGTGCTAACGTTAAAATAGAACAACTAAAAAATCATAGAGAATAGATGCATCGGGTCTTGGGATGATCCATTGAGAGAAGGCTAGCCCAAAGGTTTTCATGCTAAACAAAAAATAGGCATAAGAGATTGGAGTTATTCCTTTATAACACATTATTTGTTACAAATTTTCACTTTATCAGCCTATTCATTAGGTCGTTTTGCGAATTATTGCCTATTGATTTTTGTGGGGGCAACTAGTGCTTATTGACACTAATCTCTTAGCAAATTATTGTCATTGTCACTAATTACACTAGTCATCTATAGTTTGACCGGTCAAACCATGTATTTTAAGATTCTTTTTTTTCTTTTCTGCAATTTTTTCCATTTTTTTTGATATATGGCATTGTAATAGGCACAAATTTTGAGACAACCTTTAATCGCGTCTATAATACTGAAGACGACGTTTTTTTAAAGATACAATAATTCACAAAACGACCTAATGAATAGGTTGTAAGTGGCAAAAAATCCTTAGTTATACTTCTTCGACTCTCAAATAATCAATGCATATTCAGATAATCTTTCAATATACATATTAGCAAAATGGAAAAGTATAGACATGATAAACAAGTGATTTGAGAAAAAATGATTTTTCCGGAATCAAAATAAGGGGTCAAATGTTAAGTTTTTATTCTTATGCATGGTTATTACTAATTCACTATATTTGACGATAATGAAAATGTCTGTTTACACCAGTAATATGTAAAATTGTTTGCAATGATGTCAAACCCTCCATTGTCAAAGCGCGGTTTGCATGAATTCAAGCATTTTACCTATTCTTACTCAATTACACGTTATATTATACTATAATCCAAAATACAAGAACACATACCTTTTCAATGGTCCAAAGTCTCAAGTCCTGCCATATAATCAAAGAAAATTCTTAACTCTGCCCTTTTAGCTACGACAATCCATAACACTTCATAACACTATAAATTGTAATCTAAAGTGTGTTTCTTTCATTACAAACTCTCATAGATATCACAAGCTTTCTTTTAAGTTATATATTTCGACAACCAATAACCGCCCATACATCAACGATATTACAAAGATACATACATACACAAATACACATATACTTAAGTTGTAATCTATATCCATCAAAATGAACGTTAACACCCTCTCCAAAGTTACTAAGCCTTTGACAATCTTAATTTTGCTGCTAATTTTTAATGTTGCTATACAACATGCAAATTGTAGGATGTTACACTCGAGCTTTTTTGATCATGAAGCTAAAGATGAGAGCAATAGGGTACGATTGCTAGAGGAGGTTGCGAAACTTTTCTTCGATGTTAAAGCTACTAAAAGCCCATCTCCTCCATGGGGTCCAAATCCAAAATGCAATACTCCTATTTGTACATGAAAATAATGCTCTTACTCACTTTTTGCAAGGTCATAAAAGATGGTCATGCAGAAATATATACAGTATAGAAAAATAGAAGAATAACCGAAGACTTTATTTTTATTTATTCTTTAGTTATAGTATTTTCTTACCAAGATTCTTTCAAGTACTTGTTAGTTTGCTATTATGTTGAAAATATTTAATCTATTCTTTCATTAAATGTGTAAGAATGAAATGCACAATTATATAAATATGTGGATTCTTGATACTACTTGTTCAGTTCAATTCTTCCCATTTTCTAATTCGTTTTATGTTAAGGAAGTATCTGTACATCAGTGGCAAATCCATAATACGGTTTTGCAATTTGTGGGATCAATTTTTTATGGGTACTCCCTAATAAAAGGGAGTTCCATACAATATATACTATATGTTCTTTGAAGTATGGTTATACTTGTATTTTTTCATGGTTTTCAATGCACGTCTTTAATCGTTTATATATTTGGTTACGTATTTCTTAGAATTATAAAAATGAATTTACAAAAGTATATATTGAAACAGATCTACCAAAATTTCACATAATAATTTATTTTTATATAATACATTATGAAAAAAATGGCCAAAGTTTTCATCACTTGATCACATGAATATTAATTGTTACTAACATAAAAGAACGGTTGTCCCCATTAAAAAAAGATTATATCTCTTTTGAAGTAAATATTAAGAAATTTGACAATAAATTTTCACAAATATATAAGAATAAATATAATTATGTTTGGATGAATTCGTTTTATACCTTCAAAACTATCAACTTTAGTTTTTCTATTTTTATTAGTGCATATTCTTCTTACTTTGCCTACCAGTTTTCTCATGATCAAAACGAGAACTCACCACATGTTTATGGACCCATTCTAATATTGGACTTGGGATTGCAAAACTCAGCAGATTTCACGCAAACCTTTGTGCAATAAATTTTAGAGAAATTGATGTGTTTGTATACTACTCCTTCCGTTTTATAATGTTCTATAAAGTTTCTATTTAAGTACGTTTTCTAAAGTTTTATCCACTTATACCTTATTCCTAAAACAACAAAGGTTTATTCTGTTTTCACATTATTTTACCAACTTCTTGGGCCACATGATTCTCTATCTCACAACTACAAAAGATATCATATTCAATAAACAATGAAACCCACTTTCACACATCTCTCCTCTTTGCCTTGGTTTTTGTAGTAATAATAATTGGATAGAAAATGATGAAATAAACAGATGGAGTATTGGAGAAAATAAGATGATCAAGAAAAATATGATCAAATATCAAGATGTATATATTCCAAAAAAAAGTTGTCACAATAAAACTTAGCTTTCTAGTGAGTTGTGGGCCAATGATGGAAAATAAGGGGTTAACATAGGTCATGACCTCTCTATCACTTTGGAGATATATTGAAATTAAAGTTGAAGGTAGCTAGATACACTAGTTAATTAAGTGAAGTATTATATATATTCAGCTTCTCTAATAAAAAAATCTTGATTCCGCCACTTCAGTCATGCAATATGTTACGACTAAAGAATTCTACTGGAACAAAAATATATAATCCTTCAGTTTCTTTTAGATAAAACATATTCATTTCACGGACTCATTTGCAATTTGTAGGTAAGAGAGAGGTAAAGAGAAAAATTAATTGGGATCCATGTCTAATATCTAATTTTCCTAAAATGAAAAGTGTAACAACTAAAAAATCGAGGTAGTATATAGATTCTTAATGGAACAAAAATCATTAAGTATAGCCAAGGTGGATCCATATTGCCAATGTCTACCCAGATTTTAAGAATAATAATACTTGATGCAGTAAAAAATGCATGTTTACCCAAAACATTGCAGAGTAGTTTTGGTCTTGTGTTTGAACCTCCACAAGCGATATTTCCCTTTTTTTTGACTTTTTTTATATTTTTCATTGTCATTGATAGTATACGTACTCAACTTATAAATTCTAGATCGGCTATTGAGTATGGATAATTGAGAAATATTTAATCACCATTCAAGAGTATAAGAACTCAGCTTCTTACTTGTTAGCATCATGTTGTTAACATTTTTATTGTTGTTCAACAACTACTGGTGAGTGGTGTCCTTCCTTTGCTTTTACCCTTTTTTAAACCGACCAGTTAATAGTCCATATCTCACCTTTTAGTCCATACTACACTTGTAACACTGCCGCGCTTTTTTTTGCCGTCTCAGCTGTAAACTTCCTTTAAATAATGTTAGAATTTTCACCGGCCAAAAGTATAGTAGGTGAAAATGATGTTTGATGAAGTAGAAACTATAAATTTGTACTTACCAGCCATAATTTTAAGATAGTATAGTAAATACAAATAGATGTTAGATAACTTAGTTGATAAAGTCTTATAAAAGTGGTATTTAAAACCTGCGATCAAATTTCGTGAATGCCATTATCCATTGTCACACCAAATAAAACTACATATTGCTAAGTATGAACATACAGACTCTCAACTTGCTCCCCTTTCTATGACTAATACTTACCATGAATATATAGAATAATGTATGATTTTCATGTAGATTATTATTCAATCTGACCGTGTGTCTCCTACTTTGATTCATTCCAAATCTTCAATTTTTTCAATTCCAGCACCCTCTTAAACTTTAGTCAACTACCTCCTACAGAAAAACGTGCAGAGGTCAATGCCACCCCATTCCCATTCCCATTAATTCTATATGTATACCATTCCATACATTACATATATATATAGATGAGCCACAATTAATAAACTACATTTACATGCATATATATCCAACCATTTCTAAGATAATCCAAGGAAAAAAACTAAACTTGGACATTTTTTAAATTTCCCACATTCTTAACACTTCGAGTTTATTATTGCATTATATACATGCTCAACATGGGTTTTTCTCGAAGAAGAGGATGCTTATATAGTGTTATAATGCCTATAATAATATTCATGTTTTTGGCAATGACATTTGATGAAGTTGAAGCAATGAGGCCATTAAAAGAAGATCAAAAAGGGTTGTTGTTAGAGTCATTGCCTAAAGGTCCCGTACCGCCGTCGAATGCTAGCCCATGCACTCACATCCACAAGAGTGGTGGCAAGGGTCGTTGTGCCATGGAGGTGGATTCCGGCAGTGTTGGCAAGCGGCACGAAAAATTTCGGGTGGTGGCTCCACCAGCGTTCCGGCAGCCTGAGTATGCCACACATTTTGGGCCTTCGAGTAACATTATTGTGAAGCATGATCATGGTTTGCCAAGGGCTTAGAGAGATAGAGTGAAGGAATTGTGTTTTCCCTCTTTTTGTAAAGTCAAGTATTGTTTCAAGAGTATGAACACAAGAGAAATAGAGAGTTTTGCGAGTTTTTTCCTTCCCTTGGTAGGGAGTTGGTTGGGGGTTTGGCGAGTTGTTCGATCATAATATACTACATATGGAAACATGTATAAAATTTAGAAATTGAATTTAGCACAACACTATTCATTTTGTTGAATTCTTTTAATATGTTTAGGTCACTCAAAGTATGGATGATTGAATATAGAATTTATTATTATTTATTAATGGGAAGGTACGAGGATTTCAATCTATAAGGTAGTTGGAACTTTGGAAGTATGAGATTGAAGGGGTTTATTGTGGATGAAAACCTTTAAATTAAATATGAGATTCCATACTCATGTTACACTAACTAAACAACGTTTTTTGCATTAAAATATAGTACCAAATCTATTCCATTGTATTCCGAAATTCTTCAACCAAACACCCTCCAAGCTTTTCCACTTTCTCTTCTTAGTCCTCCCTCAACTGACTCTGGTTTATTCAATTTTGTACACCATCAAGCTTGTGGGTCTTTTTCCTTCAAAATATTTCATTACATGAATTATCCCTTTATAGGTGGTATTTGATGAAAATATAAATTTATGAAGAAAATGTCATGTTTGGGAATGAGTATGCATTCATATGGTAATGAGTAGGGGATCTTCTTGTAAATGACACACAAATTTATTACCATTACCATAATTTAGAACCACTTACTAAAGGCTCTTTCGGTATCACTGTCAGTTTCTTGTTTTTTGTTTTCATGATTTTATAATCATATGATATTTAATTAGTAGAAAAAAACACTTAAAAATAATCATCCATATAATAATCATGTCTATTAAAACTGACAACAAAACTGAAAACCACTTTTCTTGTTTTTAAAATTTTGCTTTTTGGCTTTCAAAAGAACTGAAAAGTTAAAAAAAAACAATAATGAAAAGCCCTAAATATACTATCAATTCTAACGGGTGTTTAAGTTGATGATGATATGCTTCACAATTGCAAACCTAGGTCATTGTATATGCTCCCTTAACTCATTTTGTAAATGAAGAGCTAAATTACGCTCGCAAAAATATTAAAAAAAAACACAACAAATTATACAATGAAATACCAATTTACCCTTTACAAAAATCAAACCTCCTCTCTTCTCTTTTTCCCTTTACCTCTCATGTTCTCACACAAACACCACCCTCCAAGCCTAACGTTAGGCGCCCACTCATAGTCCAGCCACAAAGCCGCCACCGTCCGTCACCAGCCTCCCAGCCATTGTCATCACCACGGTTTTGAAGATAATTGTTTTTTTATGCTTTAGTCTAAGCCAACCTAGTGAACCATTTGTGTGAACAACCTTGGAAGAACCGGTTCTAGGAACCGATTCAACCATGAGAGAACCAGTTCCCGAGAATGGTTACCAATTCTGTGAAACCAGCCACTGAAACCGGTAATTCCGTGGTTGAACTATGAGGGTAGGATTTCTGGTTTGATTCTTTCTAAGCCCCCACCCCCATTACGTGCAAGATTGAGTATGCATATGGAAGTGCAGGTTCTCCCCCAGATATTTTCCAAGGTATGTTACTAATATGTTGAACTATATTGTTTCCAATTAAAAGCTATGTTTTTTAGGGATATGTTCTTGTTGTTTTTTAATCAATATGGAGTGTTCAAATTAAGTTATGACATATTAATCTCTTTAATTAAAAATATGAAGTTTTTTGTATTCTGTAGGCGCAGTTTAACAACCTTTTGTAATGGGCATGTGAAAAACACTCATTTTTCAGCAACCATCTTAAAAAGAAAGATATAAATACCATGTCAACAAACTTAGGTAATTATTACAAGTCATAAACACAACAACACATTAATTAACAAACTGGCAACATAAAACGTCCTCAGCAAATCATCCTCCCCCAAAAGTCTCTTTCAAAAAAATTAAAAAGCCTCTGCCAAAAGTCAAACAAAAGCAAGATGATCATGCCTTTTCCTACAAACTCGTGTTCTTTTATTTTTTTCTTTGACAGACACAAAACTTGTATTCTAAAACAACCCTGCTTACATGATGCTACTAAAACAACAGTGACAAAAAACACATTATTATACTTATAGGTTATAGCTATTGAGATACACGTAACTTGCTTGAGTTCATGTGAGATAGCACCTTCTTCCCATACATATGGCTGTGCAAAAACGGGTAATGCTCAGAAATTATATGCAATATTTTCTGATGTTGTAGCCTGCTTGCTTCACCTTGCATATCCTGTTACAAGAACAAAAAAATTAAAGAACAATGAGGAAGTAAAATAATCAACTAAAACTTGTTAGTAGACCCTTCATTTAACATATATTAAAAGAAAAGTGGTTAATTAGGGTTTGACCTTGATTACACCGTACAAAGTTTGAACCACAAAATGACCATAAGGATGCTGACAAATCTCCAAGAAGATAGTAAAATCGAGAACCTCATTAACTATAAGGTTAACATGTTCATCATCGACTACTTTTAAGCACCTCTCAACAACATGGCTACCCCAACTATTTTTGGTGAGATTTACAAAGTTACCCTCCAATCTTCGTATAACTTGGGACGTAACATGGGGATCTTTCAACTCCAGTACATATTGCACAACATAGTTTCTGCAAATAAAAATAAGCATGAAGTTAAGAAATTAGAAATAAGAGTTTGTAATATAAGGGACCGAATAGAAAGACGAGAATGAAGCATTTTAAATAAAGTAATGGACTTTTTAAATAAAGTGATAACTTTAAATTAGTCTAATTTTAAAATAAAGTTAGCCCGTATCTTTTAATAATTCTTGTTATAATACTAATAACGTAACTAAAATACAATACAAGAAAACAAACCCATAATCATTCATAGCTAAATCGAAGGCATGAGCTATAATCTGATGAAGGATATGATCACGCTCGGCTCCTTGAGCTTTTAAGCAATGCAGCAACACAGTACACCCCCTCCTGTCCATCGCTAAATCTAGGCTATGATCTGCAATTTCGCCGAGTAGCGGCTGTATACGTTGGGGAAAAGAACATACCATTCAAAATTGTATTAAATTCTATTCACTCTTTGAAAAATAAAATCATAGATAGAGAGATCAATAACTCAAAATAAGCTAGTTATAGAAAAAAAAGATTACCCCGATGACATCATAAACTCCTCGAAAAGTTTTCAGGAGCTCTTCAATCACCTGATAACCATTCATATGTGTCGACAACTTTACCGCAACTCCTCTAATTGCATCCAAAATCATCACCTTTTCCTCCACATTGTTTTCATCCAAGAAACTGATCAATTTCTGCACTGCCCTAGCCCTATAATATTAATCGTTAAATTTTTAATATAATTTAACTATGATTAATGGGTAGCCGCTAAATAATAATCAATTAAATTCAAGTACTTTTCATAAAATTTCTATTATATTGCACCTTGTAAATTTAAATACCTTATGTAATTTTTGTTCAATTTCACTACCAACATGTCGTTTTTGGTGGAAAGATGTCAACTTTAGCCGAAAAATCACTCATTTTTTTATATTAAAAATCATACATTTTGCCTGGAAAACCACTCATAGATGGTGAAAAATACTGATATTGCATAAGAAGGTAAGTAAAAAGTGAACATTACAATGGATGATTTTTGACAAAAAAAAATCCTAAGTTCGATAATAATTATAATAACAGCCACAACAATACTAAGAAACATACCCTTGATCATTGCAGCAAATCTCAACAAATTGATGTTGATTAGCAGTAACAGCCTTCAATAATTCAGTAATATCATGATGATCAAGAATATCCAATAATTTTAGAAAGAATTGACTTCCAGTTTGCTTAAACAAAATCTGAAAAATACCCTCTTTAATCTCAGAAACAACCATCTTTATCCCTTCCATATTTCCTAACTCAAATTTCTTCATCAATAGTAGACTTAAACTCTTTTCACTCACATAATAAACAACTTTTCCCTTGATTTCATCCCATGATAGGCGAGAGAATTGTTCTTCTAAAGTTTGGGGAGTAGTGTGGTTGTAGGAAGGTTGACGATCCATGGAGAAAGACGAGGAGAAGTAAAGAGGTGAGGTGAGATATGATAAAAATAAGTTGAAGAGGTTAAGATTTGAGAAAATCAAGGAAATATATCTAGAGAATAGTTCAGAGCGTAAAGAGTTGTATTCTATTTATTAATGTAGAGGGGTTTAAATATACAAGTAAGAGAATAAAAGATAAGAATCCTAATCCTAATCATAAAAGTAAACTAACTTAAAAGATAATAAAGATAAACTAAAATATAAAGCTAGATATAAAAGATAATAATTAACCTAAAAGATAAGAGGATAAGCTAAAAGATAAATAACAAATAATAACTTAAAGTCTATCTTTATCAATATACTAGGGTTTCGAAATAAACTACTCCCTCCGTTCCATAATGTTATACCCATTTTCCGTTTTAGGTCGTTTCAAAAAGATATACCCATATAGAATCTTTTCTATTTATATACATTTTTTTCTCCCCATTATACCCTTCAATATCTAAATATTTACCTACCTTTTACTCATTTGTACTTTAATGGTCTCCACATTTGAATCTCTCTCTTATTTTTCCTAATAAGGACAAAAAAAAGTACGTGAAAATTATTAAAATAGACATAAGATTCTCCTATGATTCTATTTGCCTTGGTTTTCCCCATATTCCAAATGGGTATAACATTTTGGAACGGAGGGAGTAGTATTTAGGCCCAGGTGGAATTTATATGTACTAAAGATGTTAGTAAAAAGTCATATATTAGTAGTTTTATTCAGATAAGAATTCTCATGGACAATTTGTATTTTTTATGAAACGTTGATAGAATATTATTGTAATGGAGAGTGACACGTGGCGGATTGCATCCTATGCTTACGCTTTTATTTATATATATATATATATATATATATATATATATATATATATATATATATATATATATATATATATATATATATTATCATCACATTATTTTATACTCATAAATTATTTAATTTGTTTAATGATGTTTATGAGTGACAGTGAGTAAAGTTGGCAATTAAAAGATAGAGTCGAAAATAACGTTTAGTTTTAAATAACGTATTAAAGATAATTATAATTTTTATCTCTATTATATAAAAGAACGGGTGGGGTGGACTAAAAATAAAATAGAGAAAAAAGGGAAAAATATCTTACACGCTTTATTAATTAGATAATTAATTACGTTACTAATTAATTTTTAACCGTTGCACTTTTATTAAATAAAGAGTTCATGTTTTATTAAATAGACAATGCCATTAAGTCGGTCTGGGCCGATTTATCCGATTCTTATTTTCTCTCGAACCATAGTAATATTTTACAAAATTGATCATACTAGATTCAAAGATATAGAACAGCATATAAGTTATCATGTAGCTTTCCATATATAGAAATAGATAGAGATAGACTAGGTCACGGAAAATGCTTGACTCAAATTATTTAGTTGTTCTCTTCGGCGTAAAATAGCTAAGTTGACCTGAACTGAATAGTGATATGTGAGACTAAAAGTATTGTCCACAGCTGAACTGGATTGAATTGAACTGAATTGAATTAACTGAATTGAATTAACTGAAAATAAGCTGGGTAGAACAGGGCCACAGTGAGTAAAGAGTTTGTCTTGCAAGAGACCGTCTAACTATAATATTAAAATTAGGCAGGCGTAAACCCAGACCCAATAAATATTACAACAGCTCATCCACTCTCCTTCCTGGTTCAAACTAAAGATAATAAAAGAGTAGTAACTTTGTTGTTGATAAGTAATTATTAATGTCAATTAGTGACCATTATATGTCAATTAGTGACCATTATATTTTTTTTGATGAAAATGTGGGAGAATCTCGTACAAAAGAGAGACTAGATAGCTAAATCAAAAGCAACGGCAGATAAAATAGCAAAAGCATTAAACTAGATTAAGTACTACTACCTCTGTTCTATATGTATTGCAACATATGGAGTTTTACGCCCCCCAACGCACTACTATATTTATCCTTGTGTATAAATCACAAAAGAAGGTCAAAGAGTAGTGTATGAATAGTACAAAATGTCAAAGGTTGCAATACATATGGAAAGCATGTAGTATCAATTTAAGCTACTGCCATACGTGGCCACACCATGCCTCTTGCATCATCTCCAAACAACATGTTCTACTCCAATGGAGGATGGATGAAAATGGGGACAAAATTTCATTAGCACCTCCAAGGTTTGCTAGCCAATTAGCGGCTTAATTAGTGATGATTATATGCCAAATATAATAAATGACTATTAAAGCATAAGTTTGTCTACTCTATTAGTAAATTACTATTATTTTTTATTTATATACTCCCTCAGTCCTCTATTCTCTTTTGTTCTTCCTATTTGGAATCTTTTTGCGAGAGGAAAAAAAGTCAAAATAGGAAGAACGATAGAGAACGGAGGGAGTAGTAGTTTAATTTATTTGATGCCTAATTCTACTCATTTAGTACTTTAACTTTGTCTCCCATTGAAACATAAGAGACTAAATTAACATACGCCAATAAGAGCTGCTTTAATCCATTAAATCGCTAAGTTAATCTATTTAGAGCCCAATTTAAATTCACATCAGATAAAATTCAACTTAATAGTAAAAACATATTGTTGAACAACTAATAATTATAAGTAGTTCCTAATTTAATTCATTTCAGCATCTTTAATCAATTTTTGGAGTACTTTGACTTAATAACAAATTTAAAATTATACAAAAAAAATTAACAATATAATGAACATAATAGCTTGAAACCAATATATTGAATAAGTGACTACTTTAATACATTTGATGGAATATTTTTATCTATTAAGGGAGTACTTTAAATTAAACACCAACTTAATGTTGCAAAGAACATTCCAAAATAATCGACAATGGCGAATCACATTCAATTCTCCCTCAGTTTCCATTTAGTTCTCATTTGGAATATAGGGAAAAACCAATGCAAATTGAGGTGAATGTGAATCTTTTTAATTTTATATTGTATAAAGTGTACTTTGGTACCTTTTTACTTTTGAAAAAGTAAGAGAGAGAAAGAAGAGTGGGTGATTGAGAAATAAAAAACTCTAAAGTGGGTTATGTCACTTATGTGTAAAACAAAAGGTAAAAAAATAGAGTAAATATTTGTTTGTTAAAATGGGAAAATAAATATTGTTAAAATAGAAAAGATTCAAAGTGGGTTGAACTTTTTGAAACATCTCAAAAAAGAAAATGGGACCATCGAAAGGGAACGGATGTAGTATAATATATTTCAATAAGTAACTACTTTAAACCATTTGGTTCCTACTTTAATCTGATTAGTGACTATTTAACTGATAGAATGGAAAAACTGGTTAAATTCCCTCACCGTTCCTTGCATTGATTGGGAACATAACAAATGGAAAAAAAATCAAGAAACCCTAGACAAATCCACCATTTATGAAAAACACTTTAACCTTCATAACACTAGCAGCCATGGCTGAACCTTCAACCTCTCTAGATCAAAATAATACTACTACTACATCATCATCATCTTGGAGAGCTTTAGAGGCGTTCTTGCTAGCTTGCATCGTCCACCGATATGGCACCAACTCTTGGGACACTATTGCCATTAACTCCAAAAACGCAACACTTCTTCATTCTCTCTCGTCACTCTTCACATATGTCAGCTCAAATATCGCGACCTTAAACGTCGTTTCTCCTCCGAAGATCCAAACTCCGGTGATGATAACATTCTCTGCCTCGATGAGTTGCGTCACCTTCGTGTCGCCGAACCTAGACTCGAACTCCACCGTTATGATCTCTCCATTGTGTATAATTCGAGATCTGAAATTATTATATTTGATTTTATTTACGTTTCATATGATGGAAATGGGGTGGCTTTCAGCTCGTATAGTGAAATGAGGTGTATTTCATCTGGTTAAGAACCCTTTCTCCGTTCGCCGGAATATTCCCATTATCGGAGCTCCCGTAAAGTTCCCGCAACAATTCCATCGACGATAGAAATAGTTGTGATGCTGATGAAAGAGGATGTTTGCGGGACCTTCTTCTACAGCTGTGGCATCCAGTAATGGGAAGAAGAAGATGAACGAGGAAGGAAGAGAGACAGAGGGGGAAAGGGGAATTTTGGGCGATCGGGTGTTATTGTTTATTGGACTTAGGCTGCCTAATTATAATGTTATAATTAGGCAGTAGTCTTTTTGAATAATATGTGGTGAGTAAAAGATAGAGTCAAAAAATAGAGTTTAGTTTTAAATAAAGTGCTAAAGATAATTTATAATTTTATATTTTATTAAATAAAGAGTGAGTATAAGACGGAGTCAAATATAATTTTAGTTTTTAGATAAAGTATTTAAGATAATCATCCTATAACATAAAAATATAGATTTTATTTTAAATAAATTACTAAGATAATCATCGATTAACACTAACTTTTGTTTCATAATTCATTATTTTTTCTTAGGTATTGATTATTATCATAATTATCTCTTTATCGTTATTAATTATCATTCTTTTAATCCATATATTTCACGGGTCTTTAACCCGAGTCATATAATGATTATGGTTTTTATAGAGTACTATAATTCACTAGTACTCTGCTCACTTTAAATAAAAATTTAATAAATAAGTTCAGTTTAGTAAAAATTAGTTTAATACTTTAAACAATTATATTCGGTAAAAAAAAGTTCAGTTCAATAAAAATAAGTTTAGTTTAGGCCCCATTCGTTTCACTTTAAAAAATTATATTCGGTAAAAAGAAGTTTAGTTCAATAAAAAAAAAATTCAGTTAAGCAACAAAAAGTCAAATTCAATAAAGATAAGTTAAGTTCAGTAAAATCGATAGTCTATAAAATTCAGTAAAAATAAGCTTAATTCAACAAAAATAAGTTCACTTCAGAAAATATAAATTCAGTTCATTGAAATCAGCAGTACAAAGAAGAAAAACAACATGATTCAGTAAGAATTAGTTCAGTTCAATGTAACAATCTGTTCTTTTCAACTTGTTTGCTTATCTGAACTTATCGACCTTATTCGACGAAACCTTATTATATTCTATTGTTTATCAAGCCCCTATTATTCAAAGTATAAGAGCTAATCTAACCTAGATAATTTTTTTCTTTATTTAAAATTGGTTGTCGCATTATCCGTAGCATCTCAGCTTTTCCACAAGGACAAACCCAAGGCTTTACGAAGGGAAATACTTTCGAACAACAACAATCTATAACAATACGAGTATAGATAATTTACTAAATACATAAGTCCTTTAGAAAGACTCCAAAAATCCGTTTAATAAACTCAAAACAGTAAAGAATAGGATCATGGTGTTAGTTGAAACCAAACTTCCTCAAACCCAAATTAAAATAAAGTCAAACGCTTAATAAAAGTCAACTATTCAACTTAGTCAACCAAAGACAAACTTGATTGAAATCTCAGTCAATCTTAGTCAATCGTTGCGGAATATAAAATATAGTCAAAGCTCAAACATTTAAAGTATGAGAAAATTCACATAACCTCGAAATAACAATAATATCCAAAAACTCATGCAATAAAATGATAAAGGTTACCAAATTTAAGCTAGAACCCAGCAAATTAAAGAAACACAAAATCTTAAAGATTACCAAATTTAAGCTAGAACCCAGCAAATTAAAGGATCCTAATTATGCAAGGAAGTGTCAATACAATGTTATTAGTGATGCAAAGCGAAGCGATACATAGCGTTGTTACATGAGATTACAAATTTTGATACATAATGTTGAATAAAATGCATGATTTATATTTTCTCAAAAAAAAAAGTGCCTTATTTATGAGTATCATTTTGTAAAACTACATTAATTTTATAAGAGTTAAGATAGAAAGAAAATAAAAAAAGGATAGTGATGCGGACAGAGTTGAACTCGCGACGAGCGCATAAGGCTAGGAATTACAAAAGTAGAATCTTACCATTGAGGCGCGTATACATCTTCAACAACCAATCGTGTTTTTTTTTTAATTATGAAATAACATGTGCCAGTTTGACGGCCCCTCCAACGCTAGGCACTGGGCGGTCGCACTTCTTGCCTACTCTCAGGCCAACCTGGATGTTTCTAAGGGTGATAATGAGATAGGACAACTCATATGTTATACGAGATGTTATACGAGATAGAATCGGTCAACACTCGATTCGAGCTAACTCGATTAGAACTCGTGGTTGACTCGTAATATTTATAAACATAGTTGATTAGAAGATTTTATCATATGACCTGGAAGTGTGAAAGATAGACATCTACCTACCCACCACTGCAGTCAATTACACTCCATTACACTATAGTAGGTTCTTTTATCATAATTACCTTAACGGTTTCTTAGTAATATTGAATATGCATAATAATATGGATAAATTGACTTAGTATCTAAATTGATACTAGTCGTCTTTAACATGAAAATATTGGGATATCTCTCGAACCATAAACTAAAGGTATCATTACAAAAATAGTCGATATTAATTTGTTTAACCAAAAGAGTTCGTTACAGTTTTCAAAATCAAAAGAAACTTCAATGCACACATGTAACAAGTTTGTCACGTGTAACAACAAGACTCCCCCTCCCTTAATAATTTAGTATATAAGCATCCACTACTTATTGTCCCTCTTCCATTCTATTACATTTCATGCTATTTTCCTACTCTAATTTCAACTTCACTAATCAGCTTCTCTAATCAATTTCCGCTCTCGTATAAAATGGAGGATAATGTTGAAGATACAAGGGAGGATGATGTTGAACGTACAAGGGAGGATGATGTTGAAGATACAAGGGAGGACAATGTTGAACGTATAATGGAGGTGGGTGAGTCCAGTCGAACTGCAGGTACTTTCTTTCTATCTAGAGGTGTCAAAAGCTGACCCGACCCGATTATCCGACCCGAGCCCGAGCCCGATTCAATCCGAGAATTGCATACCCGAAACCCGACCTGGTCCCGACCCGATATATACCCGACACTAATATGACCTGATATGACCCGACTCGAAACCCGATCTGGACCGACCCGTAGTCAACCCGTACCTGATCAACCCCGATAGTCAGTCACCCGAACCCGACCCGGACCGACCTGAAACCTACCCGAAACCCGCTTCAACCCGAAAAGGCCCGACCCATAACAAACCCGACCCGAAGCAACCTGACCTGCGTTTGACCCGACCCAATACAATCCATCTACCCAAACTGTTTAAACATCATATAGTTTTTTATTTGCTATATTCCAATTTAAATACAATACTACTAGAGGTGTCAAATTTTGATCCGACCCGATAATCCGATCTGGTTCGATCCGAGTTGGAATGTATCCGTAACCCGATCGACATCCGACCCGATTGTTACCCGATATTAGCTTTACTCGCTATGATCCGACTCAAATCCGATCGATACCCGACCCGTAGTCTATCCGAAACCAGTTATACCCGATATTATAATATTCAAATCCGACAGGCATCCGACCCGAAACTTATCCGATACCCGTTTGGATCCGACATTTATCCGACCAGATCCGACTTATTCTCATCCAATCCGTTAGTGCACCGACCCAATACAATCCGATACAACCTAAATCAATTTTGTTATGGTCTGTTGTTACTCGATTAGGCTCCGCTTATTTTCATATGATCTATTGTTGACTCGAATTGATACAATCCAATACAACCTGAACGGACTCAATCCTATCTCCTAGTATCCAATTAGCCGCTATTGGCCGAACATAATACAATCTGATACAATTAGACTCAACTTGCTCCAGTCCGATATAATCCGAGACAATCTAATTAACATGAACTAGTATTCTTTAACTTGATATAGTATTGTCAATACTCATTTTTAATAGTTTTTTGATTTCTTAGCTAATTCAAGTTTATATTTTTATATTCTAACTCATTCTTACTTTATTCGTTTTTAAATTTATTAAGACAAAAGATAACAACTATACCTAGACATTAGATAGAGTATCTAAAATTGGGAATATTAGATTAACATAAATATTAATTATATCAAGTATCAACTGACAGTTTGACACAATATTAATACTATTTTAAAACTATATTGAATATTAATTAACACTCTAAAACAAATATTTATTGACGCACAATAATAAGATCCTTTATTTATTTAATATTACATTACTTTATTTAGATATTTACTTGTTACTAACCTTACTACAGTAAATTTACTTGAATATTTACTTTTATCAATTATTTAAGTTTTAATTACAATTCAATTTAGTTCAATTTAACTTCTACGTCTTTGGAAAAAATGAAAGAAGTCTTTTAAGTGTTTTGAAACAATTAAAGTAGGAAGGTTTTCCTACAATAACACTATAGTCATTGTAATTACTTCTCCACTCTCCATTTTTAATTTTTTTTGAAGTTATCTTGCCTATTAATTGAATAGACCAAAAATCATTGCCTTCTTCCATTTTTTTAGCAACGCCTTCCTTAATTTCCTACTGTTAATCAAAATCTCAAACATCCATATCTAATTTCTAATCTCTCTTCATCTAGAGACTTTCATGTCTGATTATATGCATGTATATCTCCAATTTTCCTCTTGGCAGGTTACGAAGACAATGAAGCATTTATCACTTATTACTTTTTTTTTAATCCAGCAATTTTCTTGGTATGGAGGTCAAATGAATTAGATGAACGAAATTATTGACTATAGACAAAACAAATCAAATGTAATAGATATTTGAAAGACAAAACAAAGATCTTCAAACCCTTAATCAACATAGCTTGGAAGGACAAAAAAAAAAGAACCAGAGACATGTATCATAACAGAGTCTTCAAATAAACAACGAAATCTTTATAAAAAAAACCACGAAGATATTAGAAGACGAAGGTGTAATGAGAAAAACGAAATAATAAAAAAAAACATAAAAATTTAATCAAAACACAGAAGAATTCAACTGAACCACGAAAAAAAACCAAAAAGGAAGAAAGTGAGAGCCTCTTGCAATCAAGATCTTCAACCGAAAATCTTCGAGAGGTAAAACTTATATCTATTTCATTGTGAATAACCATTCGAAAGAAATAAAAAGTGCTAATATTATATGAAAATTGCAGAGGAATCGTTCAGGGATTCAATTTGAGACTCAAGTTGTTCAATAGAAATATCTTGTCCGTCTACTTTGATTAACAACTTGAACAACTTCAATTGCTTGAATTGCTTTCTTCTAGTTCTACTGGTTCAACAGTTTGAGTGAAACACAAAGAGAAAAATAAATGGCGAACAAAAAGAGAAAGGGAGGTGAAAGAAAGGCTGGAGTGGCTGGCCGCTGGGGGAGGAAGAGGTGGGAGGGAATAGGGATGTTAGGGTTTTGGCATTTTATATTAGTGGGGTGGGTTGGGTTATGAAATTTTAGAGGTAAATAGGGGGGAGAGCTAAAATT
Organism: Patellifolia procumbens; assembly: GCA_947645195.1. Classification (NCBI taxonomy): domain Eukaryota; kingdom Viridiplantae; phylum Streptophyta; class Magnoliopsida; order Caryophyllales; family Amaranthaceae; genus Patellifolia; species Patellifolia procumbens. The sequence continues at coordinate 70,345 of CANSGD010001032.1, forward strand.
TTTAGGTTTCATCTTTTGAATTTTGATTTTGAATTTTGATTTTGAATTTTAATAAGTTACTTATTTCCAAATTTTTGTATAGTTGTATTTTAGGTCATATTTACTTAGAACTAATCTTATTAAGAATCCAATATCATATTTGAATTAGGCTTTTAACCGACATTTTTGATTGTTTTGTTATAAACTTCTAATATTATTGTAATTTCACTATTTTTTTTAAAAAACATTATGTTATGTTATGTTATGTTATTGTGCTTTTTTACTGATGAATGACTAATAAGTATTATCTCCGTTCCATATGTATTGCAATATAGAGACTTTTACGCCTCTAAATACATTACTTTAAACAATAACAAAGTTTAAGCATATATCGAGACGAATCTAACAAAATCCTTATGTGTAAATCAAAAAAGAAGGTCAATGGGGAGTGTATGAATAGTGGAAAATGTCAAAGGTTGCAATATGATAAGTAAGTACCTAGTAGTTAAACTAGTTTTGAACATGTTTTACACTTTTGATCCATCTAAATGACCTGATTATAGAAATAACAATTATCAAATAAAGCTTTCAACAAATACAATACTGGTGTATCAATAAAACCTCTTTTTTTTTTAACGTGAAATAAAATATCTTAAAATTGGGATGCTCTAACCGTTACTATTAAAACTATTGCTATTGTTATTACCTATTATTAGATGTGTTACTATCACTAATACGTAGCTATAAATAAACTACTACTAATACTGTATAACTCTTAACACTAGTAATTACAATCAAGCTTAGCTCGTTCAGACTCATGATATCCTAATCTTAACTAATCTTAAGTGTATTCATGCCTGATCTAATACATTACTCTTAGCCGTCATATACATTAAAATAATATATTGATGATTTATAATACATTATACTTAACTATCGTATACATTGATGATTTACAATACACTACACTTAACTATCGTATATATTGATCTAATACATTGATGTCCGCACGCTTTATAATACACTACACTTACGTATTGTATACATTGATCTAATACATTGATGATTTATAATACACTACACTTAACTATCGTATACATTGATCTAATGCATTGATGTCCGCACGCTTTATAATACACTACACTTACCTATCGTATACATTGATCTAATACATTGATGATTTCTAATACACTACACTAAACTATCATATACATTGATCTAATATATTGATGGTTGATCTATCTAGCATAAATCATATCTATCTTATATGTTAATCTAATATATCAGGAATATATATATACTACATTGATCATAACTTTCTTATTATATTGATCTAGTATATTGACGGTTGATCTATTGCATTAATTATAACAATCTTGCCCAACGCACTACTTTAGACGCTAATATCTCTAATTTTATTGAAGTAAAAATTATAAAAAGTTGATATTAATTAAGGATGTATCAAATACACTAATCCTAAGTTCCTAACTATATTGATGCCCGATCTTCTAATACAGTTTTCTTAACTAACTTATACGTTGATCTAATATATTGATCTTAAATATCTTATATATTGATCTAATAAGTCAATGATTGATCTAAATCATCTAATACACTAATATTGTTTGTCGTAACATTGATCTAATGTATTGATGGTTGATATAATAATATACATTGATAGTTTTTCCACTATACTGACCTTAGCTTTCTTATTAAATTGTTCTAATATATGGATGATTGATCAAATACACTAATTTTAACTATATTGATGCCCGATCTTCTAAAACAGTAATCTTAACTAACTTATACGTTGATCTAGTATATTGACAGTTGATCTATATATTAATCTTAAATATCTTATATATTGATCTAATACGTCAATGGTTGATCTAAATCATTTAATACACTAATATTGTTTGTAGTAAACATTGATCTAATCATCTAATCCTAACTATACTGATCTTAGCTTTCTTATTAAATTGTTCTAATATACTAATGATGAATCTACTACATTTGCCTTAACGATTTATATTGATCTAATATATAGATGATTGATCTAATACATTAATCCTAACTATATTGATGCCCGATCTTCTAATACCGCCTCTTTTAACTATCTTGTACGTTGATCTATCATATATTGACATGATCTTAAATATCTTATATATTGATCCAATACACCGATGATTGATCTAATACACTAATATTGATTGTCGTAAACATTTATCTAATGTATTGATCTAATACGTCGATGATAGATCTAATACACCAATCTTAATTATCGTATACATTTATATACATTGATATAATATATTGAAGATTATTCTTAATGTATAACTCTAAACTATATATATATATATATACACATATATTGATTGATGATTGATCTGATACAATAGTCTTAACAATCTTAAATGTATTGGTAATTGATTGATTGGTCTAATACACATACACTAACCGTAATTATCGTATACACTAATCTAGTATATCGATGATTGATCTAATATAGTAATACTGATTATCGTAACAAGTTTTCAAATTTTATGTTATCGAAAATTAAATTATAATAAAATTTATTAAATTTAATAGCTTATTTCGCTTTGCAGGAATAGAGAAAAGCAACGTGACCATCAAAGTACAATACTTTTGATTTATACATCATCTTTTTACTTTCAATAACCGAGTCATTTACAATATTCTAATAACGGAGTACAATATTTTTTGTTCTAATATTCTAAACATAATCAATAACACATTATCAAGAATGTTTTTGTTCTAAAATACAATTAAATAAAGTGATTACAAAAACGACGATAATCTTCTAAACACGCCATAACAATTCAACTTCAAGAATAAGTTCATTTGTTAAGACTCAATCATAAACATAACCCACCGTTGAGTGTGATACGAAATGAGTTCAACATGAATCCGAATCGAATGTCACGGAAATAACCGAGATAAAGTTGACCGAACTTGAAATGAACTAGAGTCGCAGGCCATAATAGGCAGCCGAACTTGAATCGACCGACCCAAAGTTGCCCGAACCTGAAATTAACCCGACCCGAAGTCGCCCGAATTTGAAATCAACCCGACCCGAAGTCGCCCGTACCCGAAATCAACCCGACCAAAAGGCTACCCGGACCCGAACCAACCTCACTCAACCCGTTTATTACCCGACCCAGAGTGGTCCGAACCCGGTATGCCCCGACCCGACAATGACCCGGCCCGAGACCGACTCGAAACAACATGTTCGTTTACCCGACAACACCCGAAAATTACAAACCCGGACCGACCCGACCTGGACCGACGAACCAAAGTGGACCGGCGACAACCCGACCCGTTGTGGACCGACCCGAACCAGACCCACCCACCCGATTTGACACCTCTATAATTCTATCTTCCTTTCTAGCTTTAATGTTTCTTGAAACCAAGAATTCATCTATATTATTTTTCTTTCCAAAATTAATGTTTCTTGATTCCCAAGATCTAATCTAGCTACTTTATTGTTCTTTCTTTCGTTTTATGAGCAATTTTGAAAAACACAATTTATTTCTTTAATCTCTGTCAATACTCTTGAAATTACTTACATAGTTTGTTTGTTTGTTTTAAACAATTGTGCCTTTCTCACTTAATTTTTTTATAATAGGTGAAATGATACCTATATGCCCTCCTGAACCTATGTTTGAACAACTTGAGGCATCCACATTATTTGTTGCATTTGATCAGGCGCTTATCTCGTTAGACATAGAGGGTTTGGCTCAGCACCTAGAAGGTTACAACTATCCAGACATTATGGTGATGTTATGCGTTTTCTACAACAGATGTCAAACACCCTTGTTATTATACTTTTTTCTCAACAGATTTGTGCTTAGTTCAAACTTGGACCTAGTAGGTTTTACCAAGGAGTTTGCACTTGAAAAGACACACCATGAAACTCTCAGGAAGAGTCTTTGGTGTATGTTGATCATTTCTGACAAACTAAGTGGTGAGTTTGGTGATCAAATAAATGTGGTGGCTAAGCTAATAGCGAGGGTGATTGTGAACTTGGATTCATCTGACACTTGGGTGCCAGAGCTTGCTAATGATATTGGATGTTTTTTGAAGTCTGACGTTCCTAAAATGAAACAAATTGGATTATTGATCATCACTGCTTTGGCCAACGAGAGACCAAGCCGTAAAAGCCATGAAACGATTTGATGTTTTTGATACTGATCTGAGGACCATGGTGCATGATATGACACTAAGTATGATTCATGATGGTGCATCCCTAGATGGCATCAACGGCCAAATCCATGAAGCTCACTCTGCTTTTGGTGAGATGTTTGACATATGCTGAAGGATCTGACAGCGAGTAAGATGTTTGATGGCATCAACAAGAATGTTACTATATGAGTTTTAGTCTACTGTTCATATGATATGCATTATACTAAGAGAACTTTGTATTTTTTGTTTTTCTGTTTCTGATAAGTAGTATACTCTTGGAGTATATTTTTTTTACAATTTTAACCTTTGGCAGACTTGTTTCTTGGGCATCTGATGTGGCTCATAACTCATAACAATGAATAATAAGATTGATGTTCAACCTTTTTCGTTTTCTTGTATTGTATCCATCACAATGTCATCATGCAAATAAAGTACTCTCAATGACATCACAATGACTTTTTATACGGCACAATCGATATTTATGGTCGGACTTTAATTGTTAACTACTCTCAACACAATAACAAAAGGTTAGAAGGATACAATATTATTAATGCAATTTAAAATGAATTTATCAATGATTTAAATGACTCTTTCTCACCGTTGACTCAATCTTACTAGCTGACTTCATTTTAATATCAGCATTTGACCTAAAATTTCCCCAAAAATTCACCAAATAAAAACCCTAAAAATTATTCCCCAATTTTCCCCAATTCATAAACCCTGAATTTCGTCCTCGCAAATTCTCGTTTGTCGCTCCCAGATTCGCATTCTTCGCTCTCTCAAATTAGCGTAAAAACATGTTGGCAGGAAGAAGGGACTTTTCTGGAGATTAATACTACTATACTCGAGGAGATTTGCCAGTATTTTATTTGGTCTCTTCAATTCGCCAGGTGATTAAATATTCTGTATATTTCAATTTCATGTTACTAGTAAATTCATAAGCGATTTGTATATAGAATGGATTTGATTGTAAATATGGACATGTTGATTAATCATTCGCGTTCGTTTAGTGTTTTCGATTTGTGCAGTAGGTAGAATGGATTTGATGTTTGCTCAATATCTGATTCTACATTATTTTAAGCCATGGAGGAAAAACAGAGATGAATCATAGTCTTGATTCTTGAATTGATATGGTTTTCACATTTTATAATAGCATTATTGGTGAAACTTATCTCCATTATAACAAACAGAACAATATAATCTAGTGGTGTAATCATAGTCTTGAATAGATGTGGTTTTCACATTTTATAATAGCATTATTGGTGAAACTTATCTCCATTATAACAAACAGAGCAATATAATCTAGTGGTGTAATCATAGTCTTGAATAGATGTGGTTTTCACATTTTATAATTTAATGAAATATTTGCTATTTTGCAATAAGATCCATTATCTAGGGTTGATTCAAAAATTTGATTGAATTACGTTTCTTTTCAGCTTTTCTTCTCGATGGAAAGCGAGGCAACCGCCAATTCGATGCCCGCGGAGCATGGTTATAATGAATACATCCTCCCCAAACGCAAGAGAAAAAAGAAATCTATGGTTTGGCGTGAACTCTTGGAAAGGAAACATGAAAAAGGTATAACTGTTGCTACTTGTAGGCATTGTAACATTTAGTTGCCGGGTCTAAAAGTAGTACATCGCATATGAAACGTCATTTATTAGATAGATGTCCACAAAGGCCTATAGGACTTTCTCTTGGGGAGATGGATAGTGATGAGGGGATGAGGGTGAATTTGTCTTTGATATGAAAGATTTTTTAACTCCGCCTGTGAATGTCTGTGTGATATTCACAGCCGGTGTCAAGCCCGGATAAAGGAGGAGAGTTGCGGTAGGTTTGGGGCGGCCAGCGTAAAACATAGCCCCATATCATGACATGAATCGACAAATGAAAAACGTGGGGGCGTTCCCTACTCAGCGACGCGCTTCACTTCATAGACCCGGGTGTAGTGATAAGTATGCAAGGGTCGCTAGGTCGTCGCACGGAAGCGGCGCGCCATCCCGGCGCCCGGGGGTGGTGTCAAATATGCCAGGGTTCCCGCATCACGGACGGGTGCGGGTAAAGAAACTAGTCCAGGTAGTGGTAGTGGTAGGGCTAGTAGGATACGCTTTGGAACATGGAACATTGGCTCTTTGACGGGAAGATCGGCGGAGGTGGTGGAGGATATGATGAGGCGAAAGATTCACATAATGTGCCTTCAAGAGACCAAGTGAGTGGGTGGAAAAGCAAGAGAACTAGCCCCATGGGGTTATAAGCTTTGGTACTCCGGAAAGGATAAGAGTAGAAATAGAGTAGGCATCATTATTGGTAAGGAAAATATTGATGATATGGTGGAAGTTTCGAGGAAGAGCGACCGCATTATGAGTATCAGGCTAGTATTAGGGAGGGAGGCGGTGACTATCATAAGCGCATATGCGCCGCAAGTGGGATTGGAAGCATCTATAAAACAACAATTTAGGGAGGATTTAGAGGAGGTTGTGCCACGAGTGCCTATTAGTGAAAAATTGATCATTGGTGGGGATCTTAATGGACATGTGGGCACTAGTCGAGTTGGCTTTGAGAGTATTCATGGAGGTTTTGGGTATGGGGAGAGAAATGAAGCTGGAAGTGGTATCTTGGATTTCGCATTAGCATATGGTCTTAGTATTATGAACACTTGGTTTGAGAAAAGAGAATCTCACCTTGTGACGTATAGGAGTGGAAGTAAAGCGAGTCAGATTGACCTCTTTTTAGTAAGAAATGCTTGGCGGAAGAGTTATACAAACTGCAAGGTGATACCGGGTGAGAGCGCAACCACCCAACATAGACTAGTCGTACTTGATTTCCGGGGTAAGGAGTCTTTAAGAAAGCAAAGACCCGATGTGGAGCCGCGAATGAAGTGGTGGAAGCTCGAAGGGGAGCACCGCGAATCAAGTGGTGGAAGCTCTAAGGGGAGCACAAAGAGAACTTCCTAGCCAAGATGGCTTGTAAAGATATTTGGTCTTGTAACACGGATTGGACGTAGATTCGACATGGACAAAGATAGAACTTAGTATAAAAGAAGTGGCGAAAGAGATCGTTGGAGAATCTAAAGGAACTGTACCATCGAGTAAGGACACATCTTGGTGGAATTATGTGGTGGTTGGTGATGATGGAGCTATGGTGGTGGGAGAATTATTGATGATGGTGTGTTGAAAAGAGATTTTGTCGGCCAGAAGAGAGAGATGTTAAAAAAAAGTAAAAAAAAAATTAAATAACTTGTTGCATAGGTTGTAGGTTTTTTTACTTAATAGAAGAAAAAACGTTTACAAATTTGACTTATTCCAAAATAATCTAAAGGTTAACTTATTTTGGGAAGAAGGACTAAAGGTTAACTTATTTAAAATAATTTTTCCTAATTCTTATACAATTTATCTTTTTTTACTTTATTTAAAAGTAGTTAGTAGAACTTGGCTCGTATAAATCTAATGTGGGTGAGTTGGCAAACAGCGAAAGTAGTTAAAAGCCCATTATACCTCCCTTCATCATCACCAAAATCAGAATTGGTCCTCTTTAAACCCATGAGAGAGAGAAAATTTGTGAAATAGCAAAAAACAGTATTAGCAAAGAGTAAACAAAGAGCCAGCACCAACAACTTGTAATTAGTATAACTCCTAGCTCACATCTCTAAATTGAGTGTTTTATACCTAAATTCTATAACTTTTCGAGACCTACAACTAAACAATGGGCTAAATATAACAACAAATGTAAGATGTAGGACGGATGGAAACTCATGGTGAGTAGTCGTGGTATTTTGGGGTTTTTCTTCCGTCATTGAGTTGCTCAAACTTCCATGGGATTTCAATGAAGATTTACGGGTGATCAAAGACAAAATAATTTGAAGTACTCAAACGGTTAATCTTGAAGTAGTAGAACAAAGAGCACATTACCGTGTCGTAAAATCTTTTTAGAGACCCATGTATCCTTCACCAGTGTCTGTACACATGTTTGTCTTCTTCCAACCCTTTTTCATAAAAAGTTTTTTCATTGTCAAGTTTTTCATCTCACGTAAGATAGGAATGAGATACTGCCCTTTGTTGGCAGCTATATGTAACTAAGATTCAATAAAGGCATGAAACTAAGAATTAAAAAAAATACATCATAATACACTTAAATTTTTATACTTTTATCAAGTCCACCATATATCATTAATAGTTAAGAAAAATAAAATGATAGCTAATTAACCTGTTTAACAAAAATGCCAAAACTCAATTATGATCTCCGTTCCCATTACCCCTTTCACTAATCTCAACTTATTACAAATTAAAAACCTACTTATTGATTTGGCAACTTGGTTGACTATCTTACGAATTACTCATTATTAAGAATATAAAGGCAATGATAGCGCCCTTTCATCTCATATTAACTAAGGAATGAATTTAAGATTCAATAAAGGTTATCATTGCGTTGTGATCATACTAATACAATTACCTTTAAACACAAGTTCAATGATTAATTAAGAACACAGCTCAAACTTACCAACATATTGGCCTGTTTGGCAAATAGAGTATAGAGTATAAAGTTTAGAGTTTAGCGTTTGCTGTTAGAGTTTTAACTTTTTGTTTAGAAGATTTGTCTGCTGATTTGACTAATTGTGTTTGGTAGCATTTAGCTGATCGATAAAAGCTGATTTGTGTAAAATGACACTTTTTTTAAGGAAGGTAATGTGGTGTACCCCTGGTCAGATCTCAATTAGCACAGTTTTTTTATCTGGTGTTTAAGGGGCCCGACATTTGAGAGTAGGGGGAATGGTAAGGGAATCCCCACCCTAAATGCCCCTAGTGGGATTTTATACCATGACTTTAAAGTCATGAAAGTCATGGGATCAAACCATTAACCACTAGGCCAAGTCAAGGTTGGTAAAAATGACACAATTATATAACCTATTTCTATATAAGACATTTCCTCTACAAATATAATTTCACGAGCAACGTACACTTTTCTCAATATGTTGTAATTCATCCAAAGTTGTTTCTTCTTGATTTAGACTTAACTCAAAGCCTTAGTCAAATCCTTACCCCAAACCCCAAAAGACCTAAATTATTGAGTACTCCCTCCGTCTCATTTTGATATACCCATTTTTTCGTTTTTGGCCGTTTGAAAAAGATATACCCATATAGAATTTTTTCCATTTATACACATTTTTTATCCCCATTTTACCCTTCAATATCTAAACATTTACCTACTTTTTACTCATTTGTACTTTAATGGTCCCAACCTTTGAATCTCTCTCTCTCTTACTTTTCCTAATCATTCCATTAATTTCTCTCTCTTACTTTTAGCATAAAGCAATAAGGACAAAGAAAAGTACATGAAAATTATTAAAATAAACATAAGATTCTCCTATGATTCTATTTGCTTTGGTTTTCCCCCATATTCCAAACAGGTATATCAAAATGAGACGGAGGGAGTATGAGCTAATTTTGTTCTCCCTTTTTCTGTCTTAAAGTATAGTTAGTCTCAACCATTAGGTGAGAGTTTGTGTTATATATTACTAGTCTTATATGTACGCGATGCGTGCGTTAAATTGGTTTCAACAATAACATAATGAATGATATAAATAGGTTTATCTCGTCATAATAAAAATAGACTTATCATATTCATTAAAAAATATTTTAAAAAAATTAAAGATCTCAAGACATATGATTTTAATTTGTATATGACACACTTATCAAATATAAATAATTTTCGACATTATTTATGAGAATCTTTAATCAGCTTAGATTCTCTTGGATAACCACATGCATTCTTCAGCTCAATCAACTTTTAGCATATAATTAACGGGGTAAGAATTCATGCGATAATGTATTATAATTTATATTACTATAAAACTTCACATGATTATTATAATTTTCACACACCTACTATAAAATATTGTTGTGATCGATGATATAAAATTTGTATAATGCAATCATGTAATGATCATCTAAAGTATTATTTTTCACTTGTATTGATTGCTATCATTATGTTTGCGTATCCACAAACTAAAATTAATGGAACTTAACTAAAGTTTTTTTAAAAAAACTTTAACTAATGGAACTAAACCAAACTAAAAAGGGAAAAAAAGACCAAGATTTTTTAGAGGCTATCATTGTGTGTTTGTCATTAGATTAAAGGTTTTGGTTGGTAGAGTTTAGTACGTGTAATGTGGAATAATAACAAAATTAATTTAATTACAAAATTAACAAAGTACATTTACCTTAATTACTAATTTGGCGGAAGAGCTTGAGTTTTCTCTTTGTAAACCTCTTGATTTCCCATGCATGTCAAATGCACTATAACTTATATAAGCGAATAAATTAATGGTTTTCTCATATAAAGGAAAGAGAGAGAGGGAGAAGGTGGAGCAACAAAAGAAAGAAATGGTAGTAGTGTGGATTGTGGAAGTGTGTGAGCAAATGGTGGGTGAGTGCATGAGTGGGGGTGGTGGGGAGTATTAAATTCCTTTATTAATTTCTAGTAGTAGGTTGATTTTTTTCTTTTTTCCTTTTTCTATTTTTGGTGTCCTCACTCGTTCCCTGATATAATAGAGATTTTTCTCTCCCGATGTCCGGGTACTTTGGGTCATGACTTGAAGGGTTGAACCTTCGTAATATCAAGATGAAGTTTTATATCCAAAATCCAATTTCGTTTAAACTGCAAACAACGCCATAGTAATGGAGCGACGATCATATTCATATTGAAAATTGGATGAAGTATTGATAGGTTTTAGTCGTGTCACCTAATCAAAAATAGACCTACGGTCCTCTAACTAAGGTAGTCAGTGGAAGCAGGGTCGAATCCACAGGGAGACAGAGTTTCTAAATCAGTATTCAACCAATTCAGCTACTCCAGATGAAATCAAGAAAGAATTAATTAAACTAATGATTAAGCTAAGACAGACGATTTAAACAAAGGATTTAACTATGGAATAAAAACCTAGGGTATTAGGTCGGTCCACCATGCTTATACCAATCAAACAAGGTCAACAACTATCAAAACCTAAGTCAAGAGTCGGGGGATTAGAGCTTATGTTGAGCTACGGTTAAGACTCAACGCTCATAGTTCAACATACGCCGCATGTTCACTAACGTAATCAGAACTACTGACGTGTCCTAGGCCTCTAGTCGTAAGACGGATCTGTGCAAACAACTATTAACCACAAGCAACCAAAGAAACTGCGCAATAACGTTAATTACTCAATAAAGAATAAACCACATCACAATCACCATAATCAAGCCCTAGAAATCAATAAGAGTCTAAATCACAATCATGGTATAAACATGGCTTTCCTATCCAACACCCTAGAAAGAGACTACTCACTCATAATCGAATTAACAATGACAAAACTAATATGAAACCCTAACAATTGCATCATGAACGATTAAATAAATAAATTAAGCAATCAAGAATAACAAAAGAGATTAGGATAGGAAAGAGTACCAATTGATGGAAAGCAGGAACTTTTATTGAAATCGAAATAGGTTTGATCACCTCTAGATTAATCTAAAGTGTTTAAACTAGACTAAGAACAATGAGAAATAAACTAGAGTCTAAAACAGTAAAAAGATGAATAAAAGATGAATAAACTAGAGTCTAAAACCAAGTGAAACAAAAATGAAACCAACTGAACAGAAATTGAAACCAACTGAAACAAAAATGAAACCAACTGGAAAAAAAATGATACCAACTGAAAGTCGTCCGATCAAATGTTATGGTCGGACGCGTTTGTCCAATACCTTCTCATTTAATAATCCATTGACTAATTTTCTTTTTGTCAATTCATAACCGTAAGGAATGAAGGGGCTTGACCTTCTGCATAGTTTGAGACTGAAAGCTCTTACTTTGAATAACTTCCACGTTTTTTAAAACTGAGGGACCTATTCTTTTGGTCTTTGGACTGAAAGTTTAGGAACTAAGTTTTTCAATTATATAGTTCTAGTTAATTAGTTTGTAATATTTTTTTCACTATACATTTCAAATCATCAGTTTTTGAAATTTTACTCATACTTCATTGTGTATCCATATATAAATATAATAATGTTAAAATTATAGGATACATAAAAACTAAAGTGTTACCATCGAAAAAGGGATAAAGTAAATTTTACTCCCCCTAAAAAAAAAGAAAATTTCTCATGCTTTTTTTTTAACAATGATTCATTCATTGATTCATACGACAATTACAATAGAGGCGAAAATAAACAAATACTAGTAAATATCAAACTGAAATAAACTGAATTCAAAACTGGCGAAATAACGATCATTGAGGAGATTTGACACTTTTAAGAAGCCTTCTCTCGTGCATCGTTGTCTACTACATGTTTCTACAAGGAGTATTCGTTCAATAATTCATACGACAATTACAGGAGAGCTCAAATTTTTTACTCATACTTAATTCAATCATTGTGTTAATTTGCAATTGCTTTTCCACCCTGGTTATCAAGTTGCCCCGTAAAACATATTTGAAGCCAGATTCAAGTCAAATATAATTCAGCAGTATGATGTGCTGAAAGTGTGTACATATTTCTGACCTTAATAGTTAGTTTGTAATACATTGCGAATTCCTACTGTATCGTGTTTGCGTGATTGATCTGCATGAAATTTCATCTACCTGCTTTCTTTCAATAACAAAGCAAGTTTTCAAATGTACATCAAGTTCAGATCTCTAAGTTCTCTATGGTCCAACGTCCAAGTCTTAATAGTCATACCATAGAGCAAAAACATTTCTAGCTTATAATATGGTCAGTTCATAAAATACTAGACTATATAAACACATATAACATGCCTCATGCAAATTATAACCCAAAGTGCTTAATTTATTACACATTCAACATTAACTCGAGCTTTTTTCTTTGAGTTATTTTCACAACCAACTGCCAATACATCAACAAACACAATTACACACGGACAAATACAGCATATTTAACAAGATGAACACCCTCCTCAAATTAACTAAGCCTGTGATAATCTTGGTCTTGATGCTAATATGTTTTAACGTTCTAATGCGGCATGGAAGTTGCAGGGTGTTAGAGGTCAACAGCTTTGTTAATCACACAGTTCATAATGATGGAAACAAGGGGATAGAAGAGGACGTTAAACGTCAATCTCCTGCATCAGGGCCAAATAACAAATGCTACACACCCGTTTGTGCACCTAAATGAGTCGCTTGTTTTTTAAATATAACTACAGAAATACTAAAAATAATATAACTATATTAAGATTGAATATAACCATAGAAATATTAAAAATAATTAACTAATGTAAGATTGAATTTTGCATATACACTAAAGGTAAATAGAAGAAATAAGGGCTTGAATTGATTTAATTTTATATATAATAGATTTGTTCAATACTTCATGTACTTAATTCAGTTTGTTAAGTAGGGAGTTAGGACTATTGATGTGAATGATTTATCATATTCATTTAGTATTTTATCAAATTTTATTGAGGATGTAGGCATGAAATAATATATCAATGTAGATTGTTGAATACAGAAATACTAAATGCTCTCTTCTTATTGAATACTGAAGTGTACAAGTGTTGTACTTTCTCCATTCGAAAAGTAATGCAATATTTACAGTTTTGTGATCTCCAATTCACTATTTTGACCATTAATATTTTAAATGATGACATATTAAAACAAATTACGAGAAAGTTCTTTTAAAACAAATTATGACTAAGTGATTTTTATGACGACACATTGAGATGAATTAACAAGATTTCCAACGACTAATTTTCTATAATAGTGAGAATTTGTAGTTAAAACTCATAAGCTAGATATCGCCATCAAGTCGGCCCGGTCGGGCTTCTAGGAAACCGGGCACGGTGTATGTATCTCATTGCATATGATCATCTAGGAGTCAATTTCTGATACACAAGCATCTAGACACAAAAAATGTTTACAAAGGGCAAAAGATTAGACTAATTAGTTGTAATACCCCGAGTTTTGAAAACTTAATTAATTATATTATTAGCTTAAAACGAGTATTAATTTGAATTTTTACGATTTAATTAATGATTATTTTCAATTTTGTTTTTAAAACGTTTAAAACGATTATAAAAGAGTTTAATATTTTAAATTTATTATTAATTCGATTTATATTTTCTATTTTGATTTGTTAACTAGTTGGGTTAATTTTCAAAACCGATTTGCTAAACTAGCCATCCAAACCCAACTACTAGTACCCAATTTAGCCCAAAACTCATAAACTCATTATGCATACCCATCTTCTAATCCAAACCCACAAACCCATCCTCTCAGCCCATCTCACGCCACTCCTTCCTTTCCCTTCTACTGGTTTCCTCCTTCCCATTCTACTGCTTGTTTTCTCATACCATGGTTTGCTCCATCCATGGTTTTTCTTTGCAAAACCAGCAACTACCCACTGATTTAGAGCTTCTAGAAGGTATAGCTATGGCTATAAATAGCCATGGTCAGTACCCCAAACACCACAAGCAACCAGCAACAAATCTTCTTATCTTCTTCTTCCTCCCTTCTCCTTCTCTGATTTTCTCCATTAAAACAAACACATGAAGCTTCCTTCTTCTTCTCTTCATTCTTCCATGGCTGCGGCAGCACCACCCACAAACACCCCGTCTCCCTCTCGCTCTCCCCTGTTCCCCCCCCCACCTCCTGCCTTCTTTCTTTTTCCCCCATTGTCTCTGACGAGACCTAGACCTCCGCCAACCACCGACACCACGAGGCCACCGCAGCACCACCTCCCCCTCACTCCCCGCTCCTTCGCTGCCCTCCTTTTCTCCCCCTTCGTGGCTGCTGCTGTACCGCAGCATCACCATGGCTGCCACGCAGCCAGCCTCGCCGGAGAACTCCGGCCATCCACTGCCTCCCTGCCGCCAGGAAAGCCGGCCACCCACCACGCCAGTCCTCCTCTCCCTCTCTGTTCCTCGTTCGTCGTTTGGTTAAAGAACCAGGAAACTGGTTCTTAAAGAACCAGTTTTGGGGAAAGAAAATAACCCAAAGTCAATGTTGACTTTTAGTAAAGGTATAAACCCATTTTACCCATTTGTGTATTAAAGCCCAATTAAAATTGTAAAGTATTTTTAATGATTTAGTAATAATGGTTTTGGAAAATAAAATATTTAGCTAATGCTTGTAAATTATGGAAATGGCATTTTAAACTTATAATGAGTTTTTAATTAAAGATTTACGAAAAACAAGTCATTAAGGAAATGTCGTAATTATAGTTAAGTTGATGCTAATTATTATTTTATTGATTTACTTTGGAGCGTTAAACGGAATATGGGAATTCGAAAGGTTTATGGATGACGTTCTTGGAGTTATGGCCATATTTTGGAATTAGACGGTCGAGGTAACCTTTATGTCCAGCATTGTATATATGCCCATATGTGTATATGTTCGTATTTATGAAATGTTATATGAACCATGATTATTAAAAGGAATTGTTAGTTATGATTTATGAAAGTGACAATGCCCTTTATATGTGTGCCCGTTAAATATATGATATGAATACATATGTATTTATGGTCTCAATTTATGTCCAATGCAATTATATGAATAATTAATTGTTAAAGTATTTTTCATACCTGCCCATATGCGTTTATGTTTATAACTTATATGATTGATGATTATTAAATAAAAGAGTTATATATGAATTATGAAAGTAATATATCGTATGTGTGAAAATGTGATTATATGAACGCTCTAATATGAATTATGAAATTATTAATTGATATCACGTATTTATATAGAGTTTTCTCCCTTATTTACAAGCTAATTTGTGCGTCATTGGAGCTCTTGGGAGCTATTTTGTGCTAACTATCGTATGTAGTTGTGGTTTCGTGTTTTAGTATTGAATTGCAGGTTTTATGGAGTTTTCTCCTTATTTCCGAGCCTTTTGGAAGCAACCACGGCTTTACGAGATGTTACGAGGCACGTAGGATGGCTCACGAGCTTTATGGATAGTTTAGGAGGTCCCAAGACCCCTAAACGTGAAGATTAGAGAGCCAAAGAGTCAAATGAGGTTTTCGTGCACTGATCGGGCAGAAATGGCCCGATCGGGCAGAAATGGCCCGATCGGGCGAAGTATTTATGATCGGGTATGAAAGTTGCGGACCCGATCGGGCAAGGTGTGCCCGATCAGATCGGGCGAGCATCAATGCACCAGACCCGATCGGGCATAGTGTGCCCGACCCGATCGGGTGGGGGTGCTGCTAGGTCCCATTGTGAAGCTGCGGACGCTAAGAAGCTGCTGAGCTCGTTTGTCGCCTGGCCCGATCGGGTGGCTGCCCACGGCCCGATCGGGTGGGCCGTAATACTTGGATTGCTGCTTCGCTGCTACTATACGAAGGCCCAGGAGCACAGATTGGTGACTTTGTACGTCGGCCCGATCGGGTGGATGCCTCGGACCCGATCGGGTCTGGCGCTCTTTATCGCTTTTTTTTCACTTTTTGTTCCCATTTTTAGTAAACTTGAGGGGTATTATAAATACCTTTTCCTCATTATTTAGAGACATCTTTCATACATCTTTTATTCATCTTTCATTAGCTTTAGACTAGTTTTATACTTCATTGTTCTTAGTTCAATTCAAACACTTTAGATTAATTTAGAGGTGATCAAACCTATTTCGATTTCAATAAAAGTTCCTGCTTTCCGTCAATTAGTACTCTTCTCTACTCTCTATCTCTTTAATTACTTTGATTGCTTAGTTTATTTATTTAATCGTTCATGATGCAATTGTTAGGGTTTCATATTAGTTTTGTTGTTGTTAATTCGATTATGAGTGAGTAGTCTCTTTCTAGGGTGTTAGATAGGAAAGCCATGTTTATACCATGATTGTGATATAGACTCTTATTGATTTCTAGGGCTTGATTAGGGTGATTGTGATGTGGTTTGTTCTTTATTGAGTAATTAACGTTATTGCGCGGTTTCGTTGGTTGCTTGTGGTTAATAGTTGTTTGCACAGATCCGTCTTACGACTAGAGGCCTAGGACACGTCAGTAGTTCTGATTACGTTAGTGAACATGCGGCGTATGTTGAACTATGAGCGTTGAGTCTTAACCATAGCTCAACATAGGCTCTAATCCCCCGACTCTTGACTTAGGTTTTGATAGTTGTTGACCTTGTTTGATTGGTATAAGCATGGTGGACCGACCTAATACCCTAGGTTTTTATTCCATAGTTTAATCCTTTGTTTAATTCGTCTTTCTCAGCTTAATCATTAGTTTAATTAATTCCTTCCTGATTTCATCTGGAGTAGCTGAATTGGTTGAATATTGATTTAGAAACTCTGTCTCCCTGTGGATTCGACCCTGCTTCCACTGACTTCCTTAGTTAGAGGACCATAGGTTTATTTTTTATTAGGTGATACGACTAAAACCTATCATTAATATTGTATTTATATATGTTTATGGAACTATAACATTTAAGTTTATTATTCAATAATACATACAAATGATGGAAATTATTTATTTATTGAGATGATATCTCATGCTTGATATCACGTATTTATATAGTCTTTTCTCCCTTATTTACAAGCTAATTTGTGCGTCATTGGAGCTCTTGGGAGCTATTTTGTGCTAACTATCGTATATAGTTGTGGTTTGTGTTTTAGTGTTGGATTGCAGGTTTTAGGGGAGTTTTCTCCCTATTTCAGAGCCATTTGGAAGCAACCACGGCTTTACGAGATGTTACGAGGCACGTAGGATGGCTCACGAGCTTTATGGGTAGTTTAGGAGGTCCCAAGACCCCTAAACGTGAAGATTAGAGAGCCAAAGAGTCAAAAAGGACGTCTCCGTACACTGATCGGGCAGAAATGGCCCGATCGGGCGAAAATACATTGATCGGGTATAGAAGTTGCGGACCCGATCGGGCAAGTCATGCCCGATCGCATCGGGCGAGCATCAATGCACCAGACCCGATCGGGCATAGTGTGCCCGACCCGATCGGGCATAGTGTGCCCGACCCGATCGGGCCGGGTGCTGCTAGGTCATAATTAAGACGCTGCGGATTATGAGACCACGCTGGACCATTTTGGTCCCAGGCCCGATCGGGTGGCTACCCCAGGCCCGATCGGGTGGGCCATAAATTCGCCCCCAGAATTCCCACGCTGCTACGCTGCCAAGGGAAACAAGTTGATGCTGAGTTGGGTGTCGGCCCGATCGGGTACTGTCCTCGGGCCCGATCGGGTCTAGCACCTCGTTTAGTGTTTTCGATTTGTGCAGTAGGTAGAATGGATTTGATGTTTGCTCAATATCTGATTCTACATTATTTTAAGCCATGGAGGAAAAACAGAGATGAATCATAGTCTTGATTCTTGAATTGATATGGTTTTCACATTTTATAATAGCATTATTGGTGAAACTTATCTCCATTATAACAAACAGAACAATATAATCTAGTGGTGTAATCATAGTCTTGAATAGATGTGGTTTTCACATTTTATAATAGCATTATTGGTGAAACTTATCTCCATTATAACAAACAGAGCAATATAATCTAGTGGTGTAATCATAGTCTTGAATAGATGTGGTTTTCACATTTTATAATTTAATGAAATATTTGCTATTTTGCAATAAGATCCATTATCTAGGGTTGATTCAAAAATTTGATTGAATTACGTTTCTTTTCAGCTTTTCTTCTCGATGGAAAGCGAGGCAACCGCCAATTCGATGCCCGCGGAGCATGGTTATAATGAATACATCCTCCCCAAACGCAAGAGAAAAAAGAAATCTATGGTTTGGCGTGAACTCTTGGAAAGGAAACATGAAAAAGGTATAACTGTTGCTACTTGTAGGCATTGTAACATTTAGTTGCCGGGTCTAAAAGTAGTACATCGCATATGAAACGTCATTTATTAGATAGATGTCCACAAAGGCCTATAGGACTTTCTCTTGGGGAGATGGATAGTGATGAGGGGATGAGGGTGAATTTGTCTTTGATATGAAAGATTTTTTAACTCCGCCTGTGAATGTCTGTGTGATATTCACAGCCGGTGTCAAGCCCGGATAAAGGAGGAGAGTTGCGGTAGGTTTGGGGCGGCCAGCGTAAAACATAGCCCCATATCATGACATGAATCGACAAATGAAAAACGTGGGGGCGTTCCCTACTCAGCGACGCGCTTCACTTCATAGACCCGGGTGTAGTGATAAGTATGCAAGGGTCGCTAGGTCGTCGCACGGAAGCGGCGCGCCATCCCGGCGCCCGGGGGTGGTGTCAAATATGCCAGGGTTCCCGCATCACGGACGGGTGCGGGTAAAGAAACTAGTCCAGGTAGTGGTAGTGGTAGGGCTAGTAGGATACGCTTTGGAACATGGAACATTGGCTCTTTGACGGGAAGATCGGCGGAGGTGGTGGAGGATATGATGAGGCGAAAGATTCACATAATGTGCCTTCAAGAGACCAAGTGAGTGGGTGGAAAAGCAAGAGAACTAGCCCCATGGGGTTATAAGCTTTGGTACTCCGGAAAGGATAAGAGTAGAAATAGAGTAGGCATCATTATTGGTAAGGAAAATATTGATGATATGGTGGAAGTTTCGAGGAAGAGCGACCGCATTATGAGTATCAGGCTAGTATTAGGGAGGGAGGCGGTGACTATCATAAGCGCATATGCGCCGCAAGTGGGATTGGAAGCATCTATAAAACAACAATTTAGGGAGGATTTAGAGGAGGTTGTGCCACGAGTGCCTATTAGTGAAAAATTGATCATTGGTGGGGATCTTAATGGACATGTGGGCACTAGTCGAGTTGGCTTTGAGAGTATTCATGGAGGTTTTGGGTATGGGGAGAGAAATGAAGCTGGAAGTGGTATCTTGGATTTCGCATTAGCATATGGTCTTAGTATTATGAACACTTGGTTTGAGAAAAGAGAATCTCACCTTGTGACGTATAGGAGTGGAAGTAAAGCGAGTCAGATTGACCTCTTTTTAGTAAGAAATGCTTGGCGGAAGAGTTATACAAACTGCAAGGTGATACCGGGTGAGAGCGCAACCACCCAACATAGACTAGTCGTACTTGATTTCCGGGGTAAGGAGTCTTTAAGAAAGCAAAGACCCGATGTGGAGCCGCGAATGAAGTGGTGGAAGCTCGAAGGGGAGCACCGCGAATCAAGTGGTGGAAGCTCTAAGGGGAGCACAAAGAGAACTTCCTAGCCAAGATGGCTTGTAAAGATATTTGGTCTTGTAACACGGATTGGACGTAGATTCGACATGGACAAAGATAGAACTTAGTATAAAAGAAGTGGCGAAAGAGATCGTTGGAGAATCTAAAGGAACTGTACCATCGAGTAAGGACACATCTTGGTGGAATTATGTGGTGGTTGGTGATGATGGAGCTATGGTGGTGGGAGAATTATTGATGATGGTGTGTTGAAAAGAGATTTTGTCGGCCAGAAGAGAGAGATGTTAAAAAAAAGTAAAAAAAAAATTAAATAACTTGTTGCATAGGTTGTAGGTTTTTTTACTTAATAGAAGAAAAAACGTTTACAAATTTGACTTATTCCAAAATAATCTAAAGGTTAACTTATTTTGGGAAGAAGGACTAAAGGTTAACTTATTTAAAATAATTTTTCCTAATTCTTATACAATTTATCTTTTTTTACTTTATTTAAAAGTAGTTAGTAGAACTTGGCTCGTATAAATCTAATGTGGGTGAGTTGGCAAACAGCGAAAGTAGTTAAAAGCCCATTATACCTCCCTTCATCATCACCAAAATCAGAATTGGTCCTCTTTAAACCCATGAGAGAGAGAAAATTTGTGAAATAGCAAAAAACAGTATTAGCAAAGAGTAAACAAAGAGCCAGCACCAACAACTTGTAATTAGTATAACTCCTAGCTCACATCTCTAAATTGAGTGTTTTATACCTAAATTCTATAACTTTTCGAGACCTACAACTAAACAATGGGCTAAATATAACAACAAATGTAAGATGTAGGACGGATGGAAACTCATGGTGAGTAGTCGTGGTATTTTGGGGTTTTTCTTCCGTCATTGAGTTGCTCAAACTTCCATGGGATTTCAATGAAGATTTACGGGTGATCAAAGACAAAATAATTTGAAGTACTCAAACGGTTAATCTTGAAGTAGTAGAACAAAGAGCACATTACCGTGTCGTAAAATCTTTTTAGAGACCCATGTATCCTTCACCAGTGTCTGTACACATGTTTGTCTTCTTCCAACCCTTTTTCATAAAAAGTTTTTTCATTGTCAAGTTTTTCATCTCACGTAAGATAGGAATGAGATACTGCCCTTTGTTGGCAGCTATATGTAACTAAGATTCAATAAAGGCATGAAACTAAGAATTAAAAAAAATACATCATAATACACTTAAATTTTTATACTTTTATCAAGTCCACCATATATCATTAATAGTTAAGAAAAATAAAATGATAGCTAATTAACCTGTTTAACAAAAATGCCAAAACTCAATTATGATCTCCGTTCCCATTACCCCTTTCACTAATCTCAACTTATTACAAATTAAAAACCTACTTATTGATTTGGCAACTTGGTTGACTATCTTACGAATTACTCATTATTAAGAATATAAAGGCAATGATAGCGCCCTTTCATCTCATATTAACTAAGGAATGAATTTAAGATTCAATAAAGGTTATCATTGCGTTGTGATCATACTAATACAATTACCTTTAAACACAAGTTCAATGATTAATTAAGAACACAGCTCAAACTTACCAACATATTGGCCTGTTTGGCAAATAGAGTATAGAGTATAAAGTTTAGAGTTTAGCGTTTGCTGTTAGAGTTTTAACTTTTTGTTTAGAAGATTTGTCTGCTGATTTGACTAATTGTGTTTGGTAGCATTTAGCTGATCGATAAAAGCTGATTTGTGTAAAATGACACTTTTTTTAAGGAAATGTCGTAATTATAGTTAAGTTGATGCTAATTATTATTTTATTGATTTACTTTGGAGCGTTAAACGGAATATGGGAATTCGAAAGGTTTATGGATGACGTTCTTGGAGTTATGGCCATATTTTGGAATTAGACGGTCGAGGTAACCTTTATGTCCAGCATTGTATATATGCCCATATGTGTATATGTTCGTATTTATGAAATGTTATATGAACCATGATTATTAAAAGGAATTGTTAGTTATGATTTATGAAAGTGACAATGCCCTTTATATGTGTGCCCGTTAAATATATGATATGAATACATATGTATTTATGGTCTCAATTTATGTCCAATGCAATTATATGAATAATTAATTGTTAAAGTATTTTTCATACCTGCCCATATGCGTTTATGTTTATAACTTATATGATTGATGATTATTAAATAAAAGAGTTATATATGAATTATGAAAGTAATATATCGTATGTGTGAAAATGTGATTATATGAACGCTCTAATATGAATTATGAAATTATTAATTGATATCACGTATTTATATAGAGTTTTCTCCCTTATTTACAAGCTAATTTGTGCGTCATTGGAGCTCTTGGGAGTTATTTTGTGCTAACTATCGTATGTAGTTGTGGTTTCGTGTTTTAGTATTGAATTGCAGGTTTTATGGAGTTTTCTCCTTATTTCCGAGCCTTTTGGAAGCAACCACGGCTTTACGAGATGTTACGAGGCACGTAGGATGGCTCACGAGCTTTATGGATAGTTTAGGAGGTCCCAAGACCCCTAAACGTGAAGATTAGAGAGCCAAAGAGTCAAATGAGGTTTTCGTGCACTGATCGGGCAGAAATGGCCCGATCGGGCAGAAATGGCCCGATCGGGCGAAGTATTTATGATCGGGTATGAAAGTTGCGGACCCGATCGGGCAAGGTGTGCCCGATCAGATCGGGCGAGCATCAATGCACCAGACCCGATCGGGCATAGTGTGCCCGACCCGATCGGGTGGGGGTGCTGCTAGGTCCCATTGTGAAGCTGCGGACGCTAAGAAGCTGCTGAGCTCGTTTGTCGCCTGGCCCGATCGGGTGGCTGCCCACGGCCCGATCGGGTGGGCCGTAATACTTGGATTGCTGCTTCGCTGCTACTATACGAAGGCCCAGGAGCACAGATTGGTGACTTTGTACGTCGGCCCGATCGGGTGGATGCCTCGGACCCGATCGGGTCTGGCGCTCTTTATCGCTTTTTTTTCACTTTTTGTTCCCATTTTTAGTAAACTTGAGGGGTATTATAAATACCTTTTCCTCATTATTTAGAGACATCTTTCATACATCTTTTATTCATCTTTCATTAGCTTTAGACTAGTTTTATACTTCATTGTTCTTAGTTCAATTCAAACACTTTAGATTAATTTAGAGGTGATCAAACCTATTTCGATTTCAATAAAAGTTCCTGCTTTCCGTCAATTAGTACTCTTCTCTACTCTCTATCTCTTTAATTACTTTGATTGCTTAGTTTATTTATTTAATCGTTCATGATGCAATTGTTAGGGTTTCATATTAGTTTTGTTGTTGTTAATTCGATTATGAGTGAGTAGTCTCTTTCTAGGGTGTTAGATAGGAAAGCCATGTTTATACCATGATTGTGATATAGACTCTTATTGATTTCTAGGGCTTGATTAGGGTGATTGTGATGTGGTTTGTTCTTTATTGAGTAATTAACGTTATTGCGCGGTTTCGTTGGTTGCTTGTGGTTAATAGTTGTTTGCACAGATCCGTCTTACGACTAGAGGCCTAGGACACGTCAGTAGTTCTGATTACGTTAGTGAACATGCGGCGTATGTTGAACTATGAGCGTTGAGTCTTAACCATAGCTCAACATAGGCTCTAATCCCCCGACTCTTGACTTAGGTTTTGATAGTTGTTGACCTTGTTTGATTGGTATAAGCATGGTGGACCGACCTAATACCCTAGGTTTTTATTCCATAGTTTAATCCTTTGTTTAATTCGTCTTTCTCAGCTTAATCATTAGTTTAATTAATTCCTTCCTGATTTCATCTGGAGTAGCTGAATTGGTTGAATATTGATTTAGAAACTCTGTCTCCCTGTGGATTCGACCCTGCTTCCACTGACTTCCTTAGTTAGAGGACCATAGGTTTATTTTTTATTAGGTGATACGACTAAAACCTATCATTAATATTGTATTTATATATGTTTATGGAACTATAACATTTAAGTTTATTATTCAATAATACATACAAATGATGGAAATTATTTATTTATTGAGATGATATCTCATGCTTGATATCACGTATTTATATAGTCTTTTCTCCCTTATTTACAAGCTAATTTGTGCGTCATTGGAGCTCTTGGGAGCTATTTTGTGCTAACTATCGTATATAGTTGTGGTTTGTGTTTTAGTGTTGGATTGCAGGTTTTAGGGAGTTTTCTCCCTATTTCAGAGCCATTTGGAAGCAACCACGGCTTTACGAGATGTTACGAGGCACGTAGGATGGCTCACGAGCTTTATGGGTAGTTTAGGAGGTCCCAAGACCCCTAAACGTGAAGATTAGAGAGCCAAAGAGTCAAAAAGGACGTCTCCGTACACTGATCGGGCAGAAATGGCCCGATCGGGCGAAAATACATTGATCGGGTATAGAAGTTGCGGACCCGATCGGGCAAGTCATGCCCGATCGCATCGGGCGAGCATCAATGCACCAGACCCGATCGGGCATAGTGTGCCCGACCCGATCGGGCATAGTGTGCCCGACCCGATCGGGCCGGGTGCTGCTAGGTCATAATTAAGACGCTGCGGATTATGAGACCACGCTGGACCATTTTGGTCCCAGGCCCGATCGGGTGGCTACCCCAGGCCCGATCGGGTGGGCCATAAATTCGCCCCCAGAATTCCCACGCTGCTACGCTGCCAAGGGAAACAAGTTGATGCTGAGTTGGGTGTCGGCCCGATCGGGTACTGTCCTCGGGCCCGATCGGGTCTAGCACCATTTTACACGGATTTCGCTTTTTGTTTCCGTTTTTAGTTAACTTGAGGGGGTATTATTGATAGGTTTTAGTCGTATCACTTAATCAAAAATAAACCTACAGACCTCTAACTAGGTAGTCAGTGAAAGCAGGGTCGAATCCACAGGGAGACAGAGTTTCTAAATTAATATTCAACCAATTCAGCTACTCCAGATGAAATCAGGGAAGAAATAATTAAACTAAAGAATAGACTACAGAAGACGGAATAAATTGAGGATTAAACTATGGAATAAAAGTCTAGGGTATTAGGTCGGTCCACCATGCTTATACCAATCAAATAGGGTCAACTACTACCAAAACCTAAGTCAAGAGTCGGGGGATTAGAGCCTATGTTGAGCTATGGTTAAGACTCAACGCTCATAGTTCAACATACGCCGCATGTTCACTAACGTAATCAGAACTACTGACGTGTCCTAGGCCTCTAGTCGTAAGACGGATCTGTGCAAACAACTATTAACCACAAGCAACCAACGAAACTGCGCAATAACGTTAATTACTCAATAAAGAACAAACCACATCACAATCACCCTAATCAAGCTCTAGAAATCAATAAGAGTCTAAATCACAATCATGGTATAAACATGGCTTTCCTATCTAACACCCTAGAAAGAGACTACTCAGACATGATCGAATTAACAACGACAAAACTAATATGAAACCCTAACAATTGCATCATGAACGATTAAATAAATAAACTAAACAATCAAGAATAACAAAAGAGATTAGGGTAAGGAAGAGTACCAATTGACGGAAAGCAGGAACTTTTATTGAAATCGAAATAGGTTTGATCACCTCTAAATTAATCTAAAGTGTTTGAATTGAACTAAGAGCAATGAAGAATAAAACTAAGATGAATGAAAGATGAATAAAAGATGTCTCTAAATAATGAGGAAAACGGTATTTATAATACCCCTCAAGTCTAATTAAAAACGGAAACAAAAGGCGAAATCCGCGTAAAGGGTGCCAGACCCGATCGGGTCCGAGCACAGTACCCGATCGGGTCAAATACCAAAAGTCTTCTTTTGCTTCTCGTGGTCCACGCAGCAGCCCAGCCAGCTCAGGTTGAAAATGCGGCCCACCCGATCGGGCCTTGGGCAGCCACCCGATCGGGCCAAGCGACGACATGCACCAGCACGCTCCCCTAATCCGCAGCATCATGATGAGATGTAGCAGCCCCCAGCCCGATCGGGTCGGGCACACTACGCCCGATCAGGTCTGGTGCATTGATGTTCCGCCCGATCGGGTCCGCAACTTTCATACCCGATCATAAATATTTCGCCCGATCGGGCCATTTCTGCCCGATCAGTGCACGGAAACCTCATTTGACTCTTTGGCTCTCTAATCTTCACGGTTAGGGGTCTTGAGACCTCCTAAACTATCCATAAAGCTCGTGAGTCATCCTACGTGCCTCGTAACATCTCGTAAAGCCGTGGTTGCTTCCAAAAGGCTCGGGAATAAGGAGAAAACTCCATAAAACCTGCAATTCAATACTAAAACACGAAACAACAACTACATACGATAGTTAGCACAAAATAGCTCCCAAGAGCTCCAATGACGCACAAATTAGCTTGTAAATAAGGGAGAAAACTCTATATAAATACGTGATATCAATTATAAATACCTTTTTCCTCATTATTTAGAGACAACTTTTAATCATCTTTTTACTGCTTTAGACTCTAGTTTATTTCTCATTGTTCTTAGTCTAGTTTAAACACTTTAGATTAATTTAGAGGTGATCAAACCTATTTCGATTTCAATAAAAGTTCCTGCTTTCCGTCAATTGGTACTCTTTTCTACCCTAATCTCTTTTGTTATTCTTGATTGCTTAATTTATTTATTTAATCGTTCATGATGCAATTGTTAGGGTTTCATATTAGTTTTGTCGTTGTTAATTCGATTATGAGTGAGTAGTCTCTTTCTAGGGTGTTAGATAGGAAAGCCATGTTTATACCATGATTGTGATTTAGACTCTTATTGATTTCTAGGGCTTGATTAGGGTGATTGTGATGTGGTTTGTTCTTTATTGAGTAATTAACGTTATTGCGCAGTTTCGTTGGTTGCTTGTGGTTAATAGTTGTTTGCACAGATCCGTCTTACGACTAGAGGCCTAGGACACGTCAGTAGTTCTGATTACGTTAGTGAACATGCAGCGTATGATGAACTATGAGCGTTGAGTCTTAACCATAGCTCAACATAGGCTCTAATCCCCCGACTCTTGACTTAGGTTTTGATAGTCGTTGACCTTGTTTGATTGGTATAAGCATGGTGGACCGACCTAATACCCTAGGTTTTTATTCCATAGTTAAATCCTTTGTTTAATTCGTCTTTCTTAGCTTAATCATTAGTTTAATTAATTCCTTCCTGATTTACTCTTGAGTAGCTGAATTGGTTGAATATTGATTTAGAAACTCTGTCTCCCTGTGGATTCGACCCTGCTTCCACTGACTACCTTAGTTAGAGGACCGTAGGTTTATTTTTGATCAGGTGATACGACTAAATCCTATCAATGCTTAATTTATGTCTTAAAAATAAGCGTGTTGTTTTATGAAGTAAGATTTAAGCTCATACGAAATAGTACTTCAATTATGTTAATGAGAATTTCATGATATAAATAGCACCTCTTGGCTAACGTATATTTATGTAAGGTATTATAAGGGATAAAACAAGAAAATATGTTTTCTTATATGAATTGAAATTCTAAATAATGAAAGTACGATTATTTATTGAATGAATAATGAGTATTGAAATGGTAAAATATATATTCTTGTAACTATATTTATGACATTATGAAAAGGACTATTTGAATTACTAATTATTTTTTTTGTGACGAAATTACAAGCAAGACGCTAAAGAAGAAAGCCCAGGCGAGCCCCAACAACTAGATTATGGGCCGCCTGAAGTTGACTACGAGCTACCTTAACACAAAAAACAGAGTTGAAAGTGGAAATAATGCGGTGGACATCATGCAGAAGATTAAGACAAAGGGATTCGCATGACCGTTGATGCTGCAGAGAACGGACCACAAGAAGGGAATCCACCCCAATCCAGAGATCAGCAGTTTTTGCCTGAGCCGCCTACAAACATGTAGGAGAACAAGTGGCACGAGCAGAAGGTGACACCAAATAGTAGTAACGCTGAATATGGCCATCAAGGGTGTGAAGCATGTCAATAGGCGAAAACAAATGACCTTGAAAGAGAACAGCATTACGGGAACACCAGATGGTCCAGAAGACTGCCACAAAAATAAGGAGATGATAACCAGCATCCGGTTGCATACGAGCAAGGTAAACAAAAAAGCCTTTAAACCAATCAGAGAGACCCTATATATGAAGTTTGATTTTAAGTAAGAAGTATTTTTCGAACTTTTAAACGATATTATGATTAAATTATGATTTTAATTGATTAATAAGATATGCCTAATTCGAGTAAACCATGTATATGCAAAGTATGGTAATTTATAGTTACAATATATAGTAAATTATTTTGAATGGCTCTATAAAATATGAAAATAATGAGTGATTTGTGAAAGTAAGATTTTATACAGTACGACTAACATGACGTTACTTTCAAATACATAAGCTATGATACTATTAAACTTTACAATCTCACATGACTTCATGATTTATCTAAACATTCAAAAGTATTTGGTATAATGAATTACGATATGATACTATTATAAATTAAACGATCTAAATAATGTCTCACGAATTATTAAAATAATTAACTACGATTTATGAGATACATGCTTGTCCAATTTATGAATTATGATTCACGTGATACATGCTTACGTAATTTATGGACACGTATGATAAACGATTATACTCTGACTCTCCGAGTTCCTTAAAGTAATTATGATTCTATGAACTTTGCCTCTGTGGATATTAATAGTATTCTAAGTCTGATTGCATACTCTAAATGATTGTCTATGAGATGTGCTCAATGTGAATTAGGAAGTATTAATATGCCTAATTTCTATGAATTACGGGATGTGTAAGTTTCTATTAATTTAATGTCTAAGAACACGTAAGTAAGAAACGTATTCTGTTAATTAGAAGCTAAAAAGGTTCTGTAGAAATTACGATATAGAAGTTTGAGTTAAGTGATTGATAACGTGCTGAAAGTATCTGTTAATCTGAAAACGTATCATCATATGAACGAAGTATGGTTTATATAACGACTCTGTTATGATTCCCGAAAACACTAAAAAATACGAAAATGATAAATGAAAGTAAAAGACGGTTCTTGGCGGTATTCTGTTCTGTTATAATGCCACCTTCTATTGGAGATGTGTTCTCTATGGCTTATTCTGTTGGTTGTGCACATTCCATTCTGGCGGCTCTGTCACCTTCTGCTGGGGGATAATAATCTCCTGTGACATCCGTATTCTGTTATTATATATATGCCCCCTTCTGTTGGGGGATAATAATCTCATGTGGCACGCCACCTTCTGATGGAGTACTTTGTGTTCTCTGTGGCCTATGTTCTGTTATACCTGCCAAGTTACCAAGATACCGAAAGTAAATGAACAAAGAATTAAGGAAACTTATGAAGTTTCAAGCTATTAAGAATGTCTACGATAAAAATATGTAATGTGTTAAGATGATAAGTATATTCTGATGAAAGTCTTAAGTTTTAACGTACCTGTTATTAATCATATTCATGACTCGGTTATGCTTTAATAAATACCTAATGTGATTATGTGATATCATATGCTTATCCGGTTTACCTTCCAATCTATATGAGTTTACATATGTTCTAATGTATACTAATGAAAGTGCATGTCAACGTGATTACATGTATGAACGTCATGGTTATCTTTATGATTTCACGCATGTTAATTACTTATGATTATATGAATACTGGGTGTTGTTCGGAAATATACTTTATAAGCTAAAATACCATAATGAAAAGTAGAAAGAGAATTGTCATACTGGCTCGGAATTATGAACTGAACTGGTAAATGGGCAAGTTATAGGTGGAGGAAATGTTTATGATCTATGAATGGACCGAGATGGTCGAATGTTTAATGAATGACGATGGAAGTAATGCTCTGTCCAAAGCCTATACTTGCCAATGATCTGGTCTCATGTGAATGGTCCTTGCCAGTTAGGCAGTTCAAAGCTAAAGTAATCTGAAAAGTATTTCCGAACAATTACCAGAATGATGTGGTATGTACCTGTGTATGAAAAACGTTTTCAAACTAAAACAGTTTTTACGGGCTGGAGTAAAGTTATGAGTTTTCCACTCATTTTGGAATGTTTTTCTGTCTTTTCTTGTTTCTCTATTTTTCTTCTGAACGAAGTTCGGGTTAAGAAAGAGAGCTCAGGATCAACCCTCGGAAAGGAAGTCTTTGAGATGGATTTTGGTGAAGCACTATTATGAGCTTTTTATGTAAGGTCAATATTGTAATTTTAAGGATATTATATTAGAGTGGGCTATAACCCACAGGTTTAAGGAAACGCTTCCGCTGTCAATTGAGATTACTTATGGTTAATGATGTTTAATTAAGGACCCCCGGGTTCGGGGCGTTACATTAGTCCAATTAGAAGTTAAATCTAAACAAAAAGAAAAGAGGTAAGATTAAAAATCACAACTTGCACCCACAAAGTATAGACAAATAGACAATACTACATAAGGGAAACATCCTGGTTGTGAAATCTAAAGACAAAATTTTTCCAATAATTAAAGTTATTATGAATAAACGAATCCCAATCCTGTCATTAAGACTAACCATACGGGCTCCGAAATCTGTTTGTTGTCCCTACATTGAAGCCCGTCCAATAAGATCCCGCCCCTCTTGTCTGACCACCATGGTCCCAATAATATCCATTAGCATTATATCGCCCAGGAGTCAATGTCTTTCCACCATATCCTGAGCCCACCTGATCATCCTGAGGAATATGAGTTGTCTTTCCACCTACCACCACCACCAAAAGAGGCAACTGCAGCATAATCTGCCACATATCTCCTTCTGGGAGGAAACCATTCGATGTACCACCACCTAACTTGGCCAACATAGCTCACTCATTATTTTCAGCTAAAATATACAGCATCTCAGTCGATTGAAAAGCAAGAGCCTGCAATCTAGTATGCTCAACCTGTGGAAGATGATGCATTGAGTAGGCTTATGTCTAAGAAGCACGGAGTTCCTGTATTAACCAGAATCTTGCCCTCAATGCTGTGTATCTAAGCCTCTGAGCTTGAACATCTTAAACAACTGATCAAAGCTCAGAGAAGTGTAAGAAGCAGGGTAAGTAAATAGATGTGTTCTTAGGGCTTCTTCTTTGATCTTGAATTTCAGCATTTCAAAAATATTTTGTTTGTCCGTTGCATGATCTCGTAGAGTTTCAGGTGGGCGTCATAGCGTTTATCAGTCACTAGTTTCCAGCAATCTCCAGAGAGCCTTACTTATGATCCTGCACTAAGAATCGAATGTGTGGGCAGCCATATAGGGGACCTCGAGCGGCATTGCACAAGTCAAATGAACTGCCTCCAAGAGTTCCAAATTGATGTGCATGTGACATGTCATCTGTTGCCTTCTTTCTTTCATCACCCGATAGAAAACAAAGTGAGGTTCCTAGATGAGTAAGTTAGTAAGCATTTAAGTTTCAAAGTTGTTGCGATACTCCATCATGAATATGGGCAATTCTTAACTTCATCTCCGGCCAAAATTATAAAAATTTTCCTAAAGTAGCTGAGTCATGCCATTTGGACATATACCAACGTACAACACGAGTATCTGAGTAAAAGTAGCAGAGCTAGGGGTTTTGATTACGCAACTTAAGCCTCAAACGACAATTGAAAAACTGCAGTAGATAACTAATGGTTTCCCCCTACCATAACCTGCATATGTGCATACTACTTGGTTTCCCCTGCATTTCCCAAATGAATTAATTTCTCGAGAGCTACTACATATTATTTCTAAAGACAATAACTTTTCAGTCCACCTATGGAACATGCTAAAGTTACTGATCTTTTGCTCCATCCTAGGAGTTCACCTAAAGGCATGCTTGGATAAAAGGTGATAAATTAAGGTGGTAATGGTGACAAATGAAGAGCACATATTCAATTTAGGTGGTGTTGGAGGAGATGATATAAATAATGTAACATCAGAGAGATGGAAGGGAGAATAATTACCCTCATTTTGGGGTTGATGGCATGCATTATGCTAGTTGGAGAGTGGTAACTATTACCCCCAAAATGAGGATTGACGCTCTCCCTCCCCCACTTTACCTTATTACATATCACCACCTTCATCTATCTTCATCTTCTTTGTTTTCTTCGATAATACCCTTACACAATACCCCTAACTGAAGCGTGTCTGAAAAAATTATAGTTGGTCTTTCTGTTAGCTAATAGTTTAAAACCAGAAGCAACTGATCATTTGTAGTACAACATGTATGAACAAAGTTTGTGAAATTTAACCTTTGAACTGAAGTGTTGGAAACCGTAATAAACAGAGGAAATCCCGGCATCAACCTAAACAAGTAAACTCTTAGCCAATATGGTATTCAAGTATTCCTAACAATATTTCCTATGTCCGAGAGGAAGCCACTGCACATCACAAACGGATTGCGATTCCCACCAAATCTTAGCTAAAAAAATAAAATAGAGATCAGAACAACTCTTGTACACAGGATAATTAAGCATTAAAGTAAACATATTACGATCACACCTGTTTAGGAGTCTTCTCTCATGGTACCAGCACTCGGTGCTTTGAGAGAAACCTTGTGCAAGCACATCTCTCACTTTTCTGGTTAATGATAATTCAGGTAGGCCACTGTGTTCCTCTGAAACCAAACCAATCCTAAAAGTGCAGAGACCAAGCTGGGCCACAACTCTATTGAACAATATCTGGGTTAAAAATTCCATATGCTGAATTGTGTCTTGCAAATGACCCATCAGCATCAAGTTACGCACGATTGTAAATTCATCCATTAGGACATGGTGGTATATATCACATTATTCACAAAGTATTGCATAAGCCTTTGTCTGCTCATCTCCGAATTGGTAAAGGTGAGAAACTAGCTATCCATTAAGTCCCTGCTGCCCTCAGGAAAAGTAAATTTCCGAGGCACGAGCTCATGAGTTAATACAAACAAAGAATGTGCCATAGCTTCACCGACCGGCTTGAAATCCTCGGCTACAGGTCATCATCTCCTTCTTCTGGTAGTTCAGCCAATTTCCTCGTTGCCTCATAAACCTCTTGAGGTTTTTAGCACATATACTCAACACGTTTCCAGGCTACTTTTGAAGCTGCCTTCAGATTTCCATTTTTTATCAGTCTATAAAGTACAAATTGCATTTGGAGATATAAAATATTGTTGATGCCATTTGAAGAGATAATCGAAGATGAACCATTTAGAATCGGTCGTTAATTAATACCAATGTTAATTGAATAGATAATCAAAGAGCAATATACCAGTGACTAGTGACAGGTGAAGCTGATAGGAGAAAGAAAAGGAGAAGGTCAGGAAGAAGGAAGGACTAGGGTTATTGGTTCGCCAAGTTTTTTCGACAAAACTATAAATGCAAATCGTGGCATGGTCAAAATCATAACCCAAACTATTTAATAAAAACACAAAAACCAACCCAAACTCCGCAAAATGATTTGGTTTGTGGTTTGATGTGGTCCACAATTACATATCATACTTTGAACACTCCTTAAGTAAAATTATATTTCCTTTATAATTTTTATTACAATGTTTTGATTTATTGTTATATAATATGAGCACTATAAGAGGAAGGGGTGAATTATAGTGAGAGAATATGCTATACTTTTTATAAAAGCTAGCTAGGGAACATGAGATATTTTAGCGAGGAAAAACTTCCTAGGCCCAATAGGAAGAAACGACCTCGACCACAAGGGATTTTGACTCTAAACTTTCCATTATAATAGGCCAAACGACTCTGTTTACAAACTTATTACTTTTCTCTCGGACCACAACTTGAGTTCCTCAACTCAAGTCCCCACAACTGTTGTTCCTCTCGAACTTCCCTCGAAGTTCCTTTCTTTCTCTTTCTCACGCTTCACTCAAAGCTTCTCACACTTACAAGAGTTCACTCAAACCCTTACTCAAAAATACAATATGTAAAACAATGGAAGAGTATAAACTCAAATAAAGTAAGTATGAATTCTCTTGGGAACGGCACTGACTCTTTAAGACACTAAGAATATTTGGCTAAGTCAGACACATTAATTGCAAGGTATTAGGCGCCTATTTATATTATACTAAGGCAAGACCATAACTTAAGTCTACTAACCCATGATGTCCATTATCTCAATTTATTTATTAGTTTTTCATTAACTTTACTTGAGAATTAAATAACCACTAACCCACTACTTAGCTTAATAGGAGAAACAGTAAAGTATAACGTGGTTTATAAAACTTGAAGCCTAATTAAAATAAATTAGGGCTTTAATAAAATAATCAAGCCCATTACTCCACAAACAGTAAACATGTAGCAGTAAGCTTAAACGTGATATTAGTTTGCTTGGGGAGTAATTAAATTATTATCTTTAAATAGTTTTTAGGAAAACATCTTTATAAATAATTAAACATAACCGAAAATCATAAATAAGTTTTAAAAGAAAAACCTTTTAAAACCGAAAATCAGTTTAAGTTTAATAAATAAAATCATTTGACTAATAAAATATAAAAGATAATATTTAAAAAGATTTTGACCTTATCCTAATTAAATCAGAAATTTATTTTAAATAAATTTGCTTTTGCTCCTGACACCCCCGATAAAAGGATACTGAAGCTTTTGATGACTCTTCTTCCAACTTATTCCAAGAAATAAGTCATGAAGGAAGTTCGTTTAACTGCATTTAGTATGCAATATAATAAGAAAACCTAATCGCTTTGCCGTGGTTAAACTGCTGAAAGTTCAATCCTTTTACCAATTCTCCTCAATAACAAAGCAAATTTCAATTGCATACCTAATGCTGAAACGCAGATGTCTAACTTGTCAATGGTCCTAGCCTTTATAGTCAGTCTGATAGTCATACGCATACCATATAGTAAGAATGTTTCTAATTTGTAATAGTAAGGTGGGCTAACGAATAAGATACTTCAGGCTATATAAACACAAATTTACAGGCCTTTTGCAAATAACATGAAGTGTAACCCAGATAATTTATTTTCTTACATCCATTCACAATTCACAAATACAAGTTTTTTTTGGTTTCGAAGCTATTTCAATTGCCAATAGTATACAAATATACTACAAGAAACACGTCTTTTACCGACTAATATTTACGACAGTTATTCTTCCGATCGTATTCAAATACAAAATATCCAATTGAATGAAAACCCTTCTCAAATTAACTAAACCTTTAATAGTCTTGGTTTTGCTGTTAAGTTTTAACGTTCTAATGCAGCATGGAAGTGGTAGGGTGCTACTAATTGAGAGCTTTCTTAACCATGAAGTTCATGAGGAGGAAAGTAAGGGAATACGAGAACAAGCTCATTCTTTTTTCCAAGTCAAGAGTACTAAACGTCGATCTCCTCCATCAGAGTCAAATAAGAAATGTTACACTCCTGTTTGCGCACGTAAATGAGTCGATCTTAATCTTAGCAAGGCTGTAGAAAAAGAGTATGCATTATACACCCAAGTGTATAATAAAATTGTATTGTAGAAGTACTTAAAGTATTTCACTAATATTTAACTTTGTATATGTAGATGTACAAAGATAAATATAAGGGTTTTAATTAAATTTTTTTGAAGTTTATACATATTGAATAGTCCAATAATTCATGTACTTATATTTGGGACTATTGATGTTGAGATAATTTTTCTTGTGCTCAATGCTTCTTTTTTTTTGTTGAAGTGTAATAAGAATATAATAAGCATGAAATAATAATAAAGTTACTTAAGAATGTTAGATAGTGATAGGAGATAGGACATCCTCTTTTTCAGTGGCGGAGCTAGAATTTTAATTAAAGGGGAGTCGAAATTAAAAGAGAGTTTTTATTTTTCATATGAAATGAAGAATTGGAGAGTTAAAGGAGGAAAAATGTTTGACATGGGTATTGAATCCTTGGTATAGGTTGTCACTTGTTATCGATTCCCCAAGAAAAACAGCTAAGTTATAAATCTATAAATATATTTAGTACAAACACAATTTTCGATAGTTCGGCCAAAAATTTTCTAGCAAATGAGGTAGAACGAACAATTGGTGTAAGACTAGGAGAGACCTAAAGTTTTAAATTTGGAGTATCAACATTGTTGTAGTATATAATATTTCAAGCTAAGACTGTTCTCTCTTTTTTTGAGCAATGATTCATTCATTGATTTAAAACGTCAATTGCAACATAAGCCAAAATAAGCAAAAATACATAGCAAACCGAGGATAGAGGTGATGTAGCTTTCCTCATTCTCACGGAAAAGCGAGTCAAAGAAATCAAAGTCTTCCATGTTTAGGTGTAGTGTTTAGAGGGGACAAGGATAGTTTAAACTTAAAGTTCTTCAGGACATTATGAGTCTTCTGACATGGTATGTTAGATATGGAGTTGATAATATTCTTCCTGTCAATGCAATAATGCCGTAGTACCTGAAGCATAGATGGTAGAGCAGGTTTGGACATGAAATACCACCTTTCACTTCTCTTGACCTTACCAAGCTTGGTGGGAATTGGCGGTTTTGCAGGTAGATGTAAAGGAGTTTGCATTAACTCCTTGTTTTGCAATGAAGCTGGAGTTATTAATGGATCAGTCAATGGGTTTCAAACCATTATCAAAGAATTAGCTGATATACAAAAACGAACCACAACTGGAAACTCAAACTGACCCTTTGGAAGATCCTATCATGACTCCAACCGAGCAGTTCAAACTCCACTGTTTGCCGGTTCCCCTAAATACTTCCGAATCCTAAACTTGTTTTCACACAGCGTTCTCCGAGTTCAAGAAAGAGGACCTAGCTTGTTCTTTATTGAAGAAGGATGACGAGGAGGAGGAGAAAAGAAAGAAAGAAGAAGCTAGAGTCGCTAGGGCAGCTAGCAAAGCAATAATCAGGAAAAGAAAGAAGAACACTTGGAACTGCTGTTGTTTGAACTCTACCCCAGTTGAAGATACAGAAGAGGATGCACATGTGGCTCAACTCCCGTTAAAAAGGAAGAAATGCGAGGCAAACTACCGTGGCAAGGGTACCGCCTACGAGTATGGTCTAAGCAACGATGATGAAGGCTATTTTGACGAAGAGGTAGCTGCATGGGAGATAGAGTTCAACAAAGTTGTCCTGGGAATTGGAGGTAAGAAAGGCTGTTCGGGAGCAGAAACCTCTGTTGGTCATTCTCCCAAATCTGTTAATGCGGGTGCGGCTGGCCTACATCCTTTCATGGGAAAATGAGCGTCCTTAGTTGGAACTGTAGGGGACTCGGTAATTCGGCCACCCCTACAGTTCCTCTTGTTAGATATTTGGCCGCTAATTATAACCTAGATTAAATTTTTTTTGTCCGAAACTAAGTGTATAATGTCTAACCTGGAACCAATTTTCAAAAAGTTAGGATTTCAGGGGATTAGTAGGGGTGGATGCTATAAACAAATGTGGTGGTCTTTATGTCGGATGGATCATTAGGGTTATATTGTATGTGTAATATATTCTAGCTCTAATGTTATTGCATGTAAGGTCAGGTGTAAACCACAAGATAATTATAATATAATATAATATTTATTTATGGTTCACCCTACTACTATGACAAGGAAAAGATTTGGAACCAAATATAAGGTGTTCTATGCTCAAATAAGGGACCTTCGATACTGATTGGGACATTAACCAAGTACGGAATTATGCCCAGAAACTGGAAAGGTCAACTCCTTACTGGGTGCAGAGAGGTTTCAAGAATGAGAAACTCTTGGGTACCTGGTCCACACTAAAAATAGTGTAGACCCACTCTCTCTCCTCACTCCTTCTCCCTCCCAAACGTTGAAACCACCAACCCACAACCTTCCCTCCCTGCTCTCCTTCCTCCTCTCTGAAACCACCATCACCACCACGCCAACCCTGCACAACCCTTCCCCTAAGCCAGTCTAGATCCACCAAGCGGTTGATGTGTGTCTTTTCTCTAGAATCGTTATATAATGGGGATTCGACATCCAAGAAAATCGGTGGGACGATGGTCATGGACTTTGGGTTAATCCAGCTCCGATCCAGTAAGGCAATGCAAAATCTGGTTTGTTAATCAACTTGCCTAATATTCTCTCAAAGAAGTATAAATACCATCTATGAAAAGAAGCAAATAGCCAACTATAGTGGATCCTGAAATTTCTGTCAAGGAATTCAAGTTGACGATAAGCTCCATCACAATAAGCACAATGAATTAACCTTTGCATCTCGAAACTACCAAAAATTAGGTAAATTCAAGTATAAAATCCCCTTCTTTTAAGTTTCAATTTCATGAATTCAAACGCTTTTCACGAATTGGAATGTTAAATCTCCATTTAACACCTAATCTGATAAGTTTATGAAAGGAAGAGAAACAATATGCTTTTATTAAGGTGCGTTCAATAATGAACAATGACTACAATATATATAGGAGTACATAGGAAACTCCTACTCGGAAATCTCTAAAAGATATATTATTCCTAATGTTTATCCAATACTTAATGGAAATATATTATAAGATATTATTTCCCTAAGATAATAATAGATCTACTTATTAATATTATCCTAAAGATATTACCATATCTTTAGTATCCTAAGATATCTTTAATACCCCTCCCGCAATCGCAAGGGCAGTAACACGAACATTGCAATTGGAGAAAAAAATATTCAATAATAGTTGCAGATCAATCGGATGAACTGAAACTTATTTTCATTGAAGTCGATACACAAATCCGGTGTTGTCGTCTTCAATATTTTGGTTTTTCTTGAGCAAAATCGAGGAATGCCATTCTTTTCGAAACTCAATTTGCAGTATAACAGAACAACATTTTTGTTGAACCGACCCATTAATATCACATGAACAAGAACGCCATCCTTTTCGAACCTGTCATATCTCAGTTGAGGAACGTCATTCTTTTCGAACCTCTTGTTAAATATTTCAATTAAGCGGGAACGCCATTCTTTTCGAACCCGTCAGATATCAATTGGACGAGGGACGACATTCTTTTCGAACCACTCGTCAAATATTAATGAACAAACATCAAGCAAGATGTTGTTTTCTAGAGCAGAACTATGCTCAAATCAGATAAAAATAAAACCCTTGTCTGACAACACAAGGAGAGTCGATAATATAAATACTTATTTCATGGCACGAGGAGAACCAATAAATACAAATTTTTTCACCAACACAAGATTTTTTTTTAATTAAAAAAAACAAACAGAAAACAAATCCAAATTACTCAGCAAAACAACTCTCACAATTTACCCATAATTGGCGTTCATGACAGTGGAGGCAAGTGAAATACAAATTTTGTTTCACCAGTCACCACTCAACAATAGATCGAGGCCATAGAATTGATCATCCTTCCTTTTTTTTTCAATTGGCAATTATGATTAAAGGTTTAAGGATCCGGTCGGCAGGTTTAATTTTCTAACCCACCGGCAGGAGGGATATTTTTGTAGACGATCTCAAGATCTAATCTGCTCAAGATCGAATTGGGGAAAAATTTAGGATTTTATTTTGATAATAAAACCTTAACTTTTCATTCATAACTCTTAACTTTTGATTACAAAACCTTAACTTTTGATTGTTAAACCTTAACTTTTAATTACAAAAGATTAACTTTTGCTAAAGAAACCTTAACTTTTCATTCATAACACTTAACTTTTGGTTATAAAACCTTAAGTTTTAAATAAAAAATCTTAACTTTTGCTAAAGAAACCTTAACTTTTGGGGAGCTACAATTAACTTTTGCTAAAGAAACCTTAACTTTTGGGACTTAGCCCTGGTCTACAATAAATTTAGTGTAGACCGGGTATATATGTTAGACTTACTAATTTAATTATGTTTCTTGAAGATACTAAATGCACATGCTACTTCTGCTTATTCGACCATGTCTATATCTTATTTACATCGAGGTAACTTATAGGAAGTATCGAACCTGATAAGGGGGTTGGCTTGGTCTACTTAATGAGGCCAAGTTACCTCCCTAAATCCATCCTACAAACTATCTCTATTATATAAGTGTAAAGGAAGTGAATATATATATAAAAAAAAGACAAAACAAAATAAAATAAAAAAGAATATCTTAGACGCTCACTAATTACACTATTAATTATATTACTAATTAATTTTTTAATAGTTTCACAAGCATCACGTTCATATCATCATATGAGACTAGTATATATAGCTCGAACCACGAATACAATATGAATTTTGAGATATATTCAGATATTAACATTATAATTATATGTGATCATATTCAAAGTAAAACAAGATACAGTTTCAATTTGCTCCTTAGTGTAGAGGCGGGAGGCCTTCTATTTTGACCATAAGGGCCATCTCAAACAACAAAAGACACATTTGTGTCCTGATGGTGTTGGCGTGGTTGAACTGCATGAATATTGAATTCAATAGCCTATTCTTGCTTAATTTAACAAAGAAAAATTGTCAATGGTCTGAGTCTCAATAGTTCTATTATGTTGCAACAAAATTTCTAGCTTGTATTTTGGTCATTTAATTTGTAAGATAATAGGCTATATAAATACATACATGCCTCACCTAAATTATAATAACCCAAAGTGTTTAATTCATTACATACATTCACAAACAAAAGCTTTTATTTTCAATACATCAACTTATACACATACAAAACAATATATCAAACAAAATGAATACCCTCCTAAAACTAACTAAACCTGTGATAATCTTGGTTTTGTTGCTAAGTTTTAATGTTCTAATGCACCATGGAAGTTGTAGGGTGTTAAATACGAATGTTCTTAATCATAAAGTTCATCATCATGATGAAACCAAGGAAATACAAGAGGAGCCTAAGCTTTTCTCAGAAGTTAAGAGTATTGGACGACAATCTCCTCCATCAGGGTCAAACAAGATATGTAATACCCCTGTCTGTGCACGTAAATGAATACATCTCATCCATAACATGCTTATAGAAGTATTATATATATATATATATGTATTATATATATATATATATATATATATATATATATATATATTTATATGTATTTGACTAATATTGAATATTGCACATACATTAGAGGTAAACATATTGAAATAAGGGTTTTGACTACATTTA
Source organism: Patellifolia procumbens (assembly GCA_947645195.1). NCBI lineage: Eukaryota > Viridiplantae > Streptophyta > Magnoliopsida > Caryophyllales > Amaranthaceae > Patellifolia > Patellifolia procumbens. Next base: position 111,604 of record CANSGD010001032.1, read on the forward strand.
TTCATTTCTGAATACAATTTCTCTACGTTTAATGTATGTACTTAATTAGCTTGTTGATTAGGAAATATTGAGACTGGAAAATTTATCTTATTTTAATTTATTTTCATTTTATAAGGATATAAGAAGTATGTAATTATGTTTAATATTGATTATAATACAAGATATCCTATTCTATTTGTTCTTTGGAAATATTATATTTATATATCAAATTATCAAGGGAACTTCGAGGAAGTATTAGATGTGATAAGTGAATCATTAGGGTATGGTCATCTCCTTGAATCCATCCGGGTGTGGGTTGCTAAATTGTCATGCTTAGAGGTGGCAATGGCAGGACCCAAATTCAGGTCCATTTTTCAGGCAAGGATCCAGATCATCTAGATTCATTGAGTAATAGAAACGAGAACTTAGCTTTAGATCCACGTGGTACCTAAATGGACCTAAGACGGATCGTTGTTTCAAATGACTCTAATTTTCATAATGAATAAAGATTTTAAATAATGAAACATTGTCGTTTCACATCTCCATTTGTTGAACCAAGCAGTCAAGTTTAATTAACATTACAACAAATCCAAGCTTAACATTAAAAGTTCAAGATTGCAGATTGAATATTGGAAGTAGTAGTGTTCATAAATATCCTATATGAGCGATCTGATCCGCGATCCGAAAAATTGGATATCCAATCGCAAATTTACCGTTTAGGATCGCATATTCGTATTTTTTGAATCGGATACGGATGACTCTTTTGACATTTTCGGATATCTGGTTCAACATCCAATAATCCAGTTTGGTTTTCATAATATAATTAAATTTATTTTGAAGTTTTTTTCTAAAAAAATAGCTCGAATAATCCGGTTATCCGATCCGAAATTCTTAATTGGATAAAGAATGGAGACTTGTCAAACATGAAATTAGAAAACTAGCATAAAAAAAGAAAATAGGATTTATCATCAACCAATAAAAAGTTGATACAACTCATATAGTAGCTCCTGAATCTAGTGGCGGATCTTGGTTAACCTAATAGGAAGGGTCAGTGTTTTGAACATACAATCTCTAGCTAGTTCAATATAAGTGAAAACTCTTTTGGTATATCTATTGGTTCAATAAGTGGTCACCGTACCCAAGTTATCAATAACATTTTTTTTATAATATTCACTATACCCATGTATCATGTTATAATTGTCTGCGTATATTTAAATTCGTTTAATTTAAAGTTCACAAAACATTCATGATCGGATATTCGCTGATTCTAATGGAAGATCCTCTCTTGAAAATCACCAAAAAAATTTAAGTTTTAAAGGAAAAAGAGAGAGAAAAGTGGAAAAGAGAGGCGATGGATATAATGTAGAAGTGTAAAATGATACAATTATATAACCTATTCCTATATAAGACATTTCCTCTACAAATTAAACTTCACTAGCAACACTTTTCTAAAAATGTTGTAATTCATCTAAAAAGTTGTTCCTTCTTGATTTAGACTTAACTAATTAAAGCCTCGTATACATAATAACTAGTCAAATATGCACGTGATACATGGCTCATGCGATAGATTAATGTGTAAGGATTTGGAAGAAAGTGCATTGTAATTTCTCCAGTGAAGTGCATTCATATTTTTCATACTTTTAAAAATTGCTAAGTTTTTAGTTTATTTTTTTGTAAAGGGTGCAAATCTAATCTCAAAATAGTTTAAATTGTGAAAGAGTATTAAATATATGAAAGCAAATTAGCAATAGTGATTTACAAACAAAACGCTAAAAAAGACAAATTTTTTTACAAAAGATTAATGGAAGATGTCATTAGCATCATCACTCATTAGTAAAAAAAAATACATCACCCCTCTCCTTCTACCACTTTTTCACTCATCCTAAAATACTTAATCATGTTTCAGGATCAATTTGATCAAATGCACTTTCACTGATGAGCAATCAATTACTCATGTATTTGAAAATAAAAAAATAAAAGTATATAAAAATATAGCAAAGTGGGTGTCTATTTGTCGATCTCAAGAAAATGTTATCATTGATATGTTTTTTTTTTTTTTACTTTGTAGATTTTTAGATATTGTAGTTTGAAGTTTCAAATATTTTTGCTAAAAATCTGATGGCTAAGTTTGGAAATAAAACTTAATTAGTTAATAATTTTATTGATTTATTTCATTTGTTTTTTCTTTTTCAATTTTGGTGTCCACCCCCTCTGCCCTTATAAAATAGAGATTTAGTCAACCCCTTACCCCAAACCCCAAAAGACCTAAATTATTGAGTACTCCCTCCGTCCCATATTACTTGATACAGTTTGACCGACACAGAATTTTAGGAGTATTATTTGACTTGTTTATTTTATTGTAAGTAATTAGTTGTTGGTATTATTTTGAGTTCATAAAGTACAATGTGGGACAAATGTGGGCAGAAACTATTGCAAAAGTAAAATAAAAGGTAAAAAGAGAGAGAATGCAAAAGTAAGACCATGCCATTTTAGAATTGTATCAAGTAATATAGGACGGACGAATATATGAAGTGTATCAAATAATATACTAATATGAGACGAAGGGAGTATGATTGTATGAGCTTTGTTGCTTTCCCTTTTGTCTTAGAATATTTAATTAGCTATAGGGTATGTTTATTGGGAGTCTTGAGGTGGAGTCTTAAGATAAGACTTTGTTGAGTCTTATCAAAAACTCCCAATAAACATACTTTAAGATTTGGGGAGTCTTAAGGATAGTCTTAGAAATCCAAGACTCACCTTAAGACTCACTTTATAAAAGAGAACCTATAGTGTGTTGCCACGTGTCAATATAACATGATCAAATTTTGTTGGGGAGTCTAAAAGGCAGTCTGAGGGATAAAGATCAAAACTTGAATAAGTCTTATGTGAGTCTGAAATATTAAAGGGTAGATAAAGTTAGTGGAAATCTGATGTGGCAGAGTTTGAAATATAGGAGGAAGTCTTATGGATAAACTCACCCTAAGAGTTTGTGTTATATTATTTGTTTCTTCCGACTCTAGGTCATGACTTGCAGGGTTGAATTTTTGTTATATCAAGATGAACTTACATATCCAAATTCCAATTCCGATTAAAGTGGGACAACGCCTCAGTACCGGAGCGATGATTATATTCATATTGCAAATTGGATGAAGTATCGTATGTTGATATTTAATTATCTTTAACTAGGTTAATTATGATTGTATTTCCTAATGATGATTTTCCTCCTCCATTAATATATATATATAGTTCACCATCAAACATTCCAATTGAAGTGTTTTTTTCCGACAGTTTGGCAAATGATTTTCACTTGAAGTGTATGTTGAGAATGTTTGATACTTTTGCATACATGATGTGTGTTGAGTCGTCGAGTTGACCAACATTAGTATATGTTTGTGCGGAATTGTTTGATTTGGACCAATTTATGAAGATTTGCAAGTTAATTTTCTTTTTGTCAATTTATAACCGTACGGAATGAAGGGGCTTGACCTACTGCATAGTTTGAAACTAAAAGCTCTTACTTTGAATTTCCACGTTTTTTTGAACTAAAAGGGACCTATTCTTTTGGTCTTTGTACTGAAAGTTTATAAACTTAGTTTGGTGAAATTAATTCAATTATATAGTTCTGGTTAATTAGTTTGTGATATTTTTTTTCCACTATACATTTCAAATTATCAGTTTTTGAAATTTTACTCATACTTCATTGTGTATCCATATATAAATATATTAATGATTAAAATTATAGAATACATAAAAACGAAACTGTTACCACGAAAAAGGGATTAAGGGCATGTTCTCTTCGGCTAATTCTAGCTGAATTGATCTGAACTGAACTGAACTTATTGTAGCTGAACTGAACTGAACTAAACTTATTGGAACTGAACCGAACTTATTGGAGCTGAACTAAACTGAACTTATTAGAGCTTAATTGAGCTGAACTGAACTTAACTTATTGGAGCTGAACTGAACTGAACTTAACTGAATTGAATTAAATTATAATAAATATATAAATAATAAGTAAATAATAATTATTATGAATATTAAATAATAAGTAATAATAATTAAATTAATAATTTAGAATAATATTAGATGAATAATGATAATATTATGTTTGATGTATTTAAATGATAGTTATAAATAAATAAATAGTAATTATAATGATAAATTAATTTTAAAAACAATAATTACTGATAATAATAATTAATAATGAGTAATTACAATTATTAGTATTAATATATTAATACTTGATGATGATGATATAATATAATTTCTAAGAAGTAAATTAATATTACCATTATAATAATCATTAGCTTAAAACATGGGTTGATGTGTGCTTCTAACCAAACCCCGATTTATGGTGGGGTTGGTCTATGATAGAGATACACCAACCCCCACCACAAACCGTCAAAGTATCTTTAATATGCAATGTAACGATAATGTTGTACTTTAAATAGTACTGCAGTATTACTAGCAACTTTGTAATTTTTTTATACCTTCTAGCTTTTTGTAGCTTACTTGTATGATGGAATAGAGAATATTTAGTCAGTAAAATAAGGCAATAATTGTAAATTAGAATACTCGTATTGACATGAAATTTGGTTAAACTGTGCACCAACCCAAACCTTGCTCAGCCATAATAATAATAGTCATAATAATGAGTAAAGATATAATAACAAAAATAATATATATAAATAATATTAATAATAATTATATAATAACAAAATAATATATATAAATTCTCAATGGCAGGTGTTCAAGATTCCAGAAGAGTATTCAACTCATGGTTCTTAGTGCTGCAATATACCAGATATGGTATGCTAGAAATCATGCTATGTGGAATGGCAAGGTGGATAGGTTTGTTATTCATGTAAATAGAATCTAAGGATCTTGAATAGATAGAGTTTATAGTGTTATCCCTCGTAAAATTGCTAGATGTGATAGAGTTTGGTTGTGTGAGCTTTCATATAAGACTCCTTGTTGGAGTTAGTTGCCTTGGTTGGTTTATCTCTAATCTGGGGTTAGAGGGAGTCAAACCTAGTTGGTTTGCCTCTCCTTGGTAGATAAGTTGTAAATTGTTTCTTGGTCATTAATACTTCTTTCTTACTTAGCAAAAAAGAATATAATAACAATAATAATAAGTAAAATAAATTAGACCATCAAAATGGTTAAATTATGAATGGAGCTGAACTGAACTGAACATATTGGAGCTGAACTGAACTTATTGGAGCTGAACTAAAATGAACTGAACAGAATTTATTAGAGCTGAAGTGAACTTATTGGAGCTGAACTGAACTGAACTTATTAGAGTTGAATTGAACTGAACTGAACTTATTAGAGCTGAACTGAACTAAACTGAAGTGAATTGTAAATAAGTTGAACAAAACAGGCCCAAAGTAAAATTTACTCATACTTTTTTTTGAACAATGATTCATTCATTGATTCATACGACAAATACAATAGCGGCCAAAATAAATAAATACTAGTACATATCACCCTGAAATAAACTTAATCTTAAACTGGCGAAACCACGATCATTGAGGAGATTTAACATTTCTGAGAGCCCTTCTCTCGCGCATCGTTGTCTACTACATGTTTCTACAAGGGGTATTAATTCATACGACAATTACAAAAGAGGTCAAATTTTTTACTTTGTACTTCATTCAATCATTGTGTTACATTTTGGAATTGCTTTTCCACCCTCGTTATCAAGTTGCCCCGTAAAACATAGTTGAAGCCAGATTCAAGTCATATAAAAGTGTCTACATGTTTCTGACCTTAATAGTTAGATTGTAATTGCGAATTCCTACTTACTGCGTATCGTGTTTGCGTAATTGACATGCATGAAATTTCATCTACTTGCTTTCTTTCAATACCAAAGCAAGTTTTCAAATGTACATCAAGTTCAGATCTCTAAGTTCTCTATGGTCCAACGTCCAAGTCTTAATAGTCATACCATAGAGCAAAAAAATTTCTAGCTTATAATATGGTCAGTTCATAATATACTAGACTATATAAACACATATAACATGCCTCATGTAAATTAGAACCCAAAGTGTTTAATTTATTACACAATCAACATTAACACGAGCTTTTTCTTTGAGTTATTTTCACAGCCAACTGCCAATACATCAACAAACACAATTACACAAATACAATATATTTAACAAAATGAACACCCTCCTGAAATTCACTAAGTCTATGATGATCTTGGTCTTGTTGCTAATTAGTTTTAACGTTCTAATCCAGCATGGAAGTTGCAGGGTGTTAGAGGTCAAGAGCTTTGTTAATCACGCAATTCATCATGATGGAAACAAAGGGATAGAAGAGGACGTTAAACGTCAATCTCCTGTATCTGGGCCAAATAACAAATGCTACACCCGTTTGTGCACCTAAATGAGTCGGTTGTATTTTTAATACAACTATAGAAATACTAAAAATAATATAACTATAGAAATACTAAAAATAATTAACTAATGTAAGATTGAATTTTGCATATACACTAAAGGTAAATAGAAGAAATAAGGGCTTGAATTGATTTAATTTTATATATAATAGATTTGTTGAACACTTCATGTACTTAATTCACTTTGTTAAGTAGGGAGTTAGGGACTATTGATGTGAATTATTTATTATATTTATTTAGTATTTTATCAAATTTTATTGCGGATGTAAGCATGAAATAATATATCAATGTAGATTGTTGAATACAGAAATACTAAATGCTCTCTTCTTATTGAATACTGAAGTGTACAAGTGTTGTACTTTCTCCATTTGAAAAGTAATGCAATACTTACAGTTTTGTGATCTCCAATTCACTATTTTGACCATTAATATTTTAAATGATGACATATTAAAACAAATTATGAGAAATTTCCTTTAAAACAAATTATGACTAAGTGATTTTTATAACGACACATTGAGATGAATTAACAAGATTTCCAACGACTAAGGACCTGTTCAGTTTACCTTAAAATAATAATATTCACGAAAAATAAGTTTAGTTCAGTAAAAATAAGTTCAGTTCAGCAAAATAAGTTCAGTTCAGTAAAGATCAGTAGTGCAAAGAAGAAAAACAGCATGAATCAGTAAAAATAAGTTCAATTCAGTAAAAATAAGTTGAACTAAACGAGGCCTAATTTTTCTATAATAGTGAGAATTTGTAGTTAAAACTCATAAGCTAGATTTTGCCATCAAGTCGGCCCGGTCGGGCTTCTAGGAAGTCGGGGATTGTGTATGTATCTCATTGTATATGATCATCTAGGAGTCAATTTTTGATACCCAAGCATTTAGACACAAAAAATGTTTACAGAGGGCAAAAGATTAGACTAATTAGTCCGATTAGAAGCTAAATCTAAACAAAAAGAAAAAGGGTAAAATTAAAAATCACAACTTGCACGCAGAAAGTATAGACAATAGTACATAAGGGAAACTATTGAGAAAATAGAGAAAATTAGTATGATATTATGAGAATAACATCATGTGTGATATTATCGTGATACTAGGAGTCTAGTATTAGTAGATAGAACTGTGTTAAAGATAATTAGAGCCAGGTTGAGAAAACAAAATCTGAGAAATTGTGAGAGGTCACGTTTGACAGAAAAACAAGAAATAATTTTTTTCCCTGTGAGAGTTCCAAGCAGCTTTGAGAGTTCAAAGCCTGCTTCTTTAGTTATCAAAGTTAACAGTAGCTTTGCTTCTTAGTGAGAGAGTCTACCAAAGATTTAATATTTGGTTTCTTTAATCTGCAAATAATCTTTCAAGAGATTGAAATACGAGAGGGAGTAGCCAGACTAGATCAAGTGTAACTCAAGAGTTTGAGTGGTACCCATAATTCCTTTTCCTTTTTTTGAGGGGACCCATAATTCCTTTTCCTTTGTAAAGAATTACAAGCCACATTTAATCTTGTTAATATTCTGAGTGCTAGTCCAGACATCAAGTGATATTTTACTTAAAGAAAACCACATCATATGAATACTTTTGCCAGCAATAGAGTGTGTGGTATGCGACAACACAGAGTTTATTTCTCTGTTCTTGCAAATCAGTGTCGGTTAAACAATATCAAAGCAGAGTTTTGTTTGTCGTGACTTGTGGTGTATGATGCATAGTGGTAGTGGAACCGGGCGCCATGGTAAAGCAGACTGTCATGGTGGCTGAACCAGAGGTGTTAGACGAGGCCGTGGTTTGAGAGAGATCCAACCTAATTCATATTTGAGAGCCCAGGTTTGAGATAGATCCAACCTAATTTTTTTTTGTGAGAGATCACTTGAGAGAGGAGAGTTTGAACCATAAACCTTTAAAATGAGAGTTCATGAAAGAGGAGATTTAGCCATAAACACCAAAACCTCATGAGAGTTTGTGAAGGGAGAGAATAAACAAAAAACACGAGAGTTTATGTGAGAGAAGAAAACCATAAACCAAACAAAAATCATGAGAGTTCATGTGAGAGATATATGAATATTTCTTTTAACCTTCAAGAGTTTGTAGGTGAAAGATTTAATTAAAGAAAAATTACGTACGAGAGATCATAAGATGTGAGATTGAACTATAAACACAAAACCTCCTTCAGAGTTTGTGAGAGGTGAGAAAACAAAAACCTTTACAAGAGTTTGTGAGGGATGAAAAAAGGTAATGCTATTTCGCTATATGAAGAATTGAAGAAAGTAAATGCAATTTACGCGAAAGATGATCATACAGAAGAAGAAGGCACTGATAAAATGATGATTATGTAGGGATGACGTAAAGTGATGAAGATGAGTTCAAGGAGTCAGATTTTTTGAATTTTATTTTATTGTCCAAGTCGGATGTTCAAAATTTACACCTCCAACTTGAGGGAGGGTACTAAGATAATAGAGAAAATTAGTATGATATTATGAGAATAATATCGTGTGTGATACTATCGTGATACTAGGAGTCTAATATTAGTAGGTAGAATTGTGTTAAAGATAATTAGAGATAATAATCTTGACAGGATAATGTGTAGATAGAAGTATATCTAATATTAAGGATAGAATTATATCTAGAGATAGAGTAAGATTAGGAGTTCTACCTAGTCTTGTATAAATACAAACTTTGTGATTAATGAGAAGATGTGATTCATGGCATAAATTTAACAGAAACATCCTGTTGTGAAATCTGAAGACAAAATTGTTCCAATAATTAGTGTTATTATGAATTAAAGAACCCCAATCCTGCGATTAAGACTGATCGGCCATACGGGCTCCAAAATCTGTTTGTTATCCCTGCATTGAGGCCCGTCCATAAGACCCCGCGGTTCCCGCCCCTCTCGTGTGACCGCCATGGTCCCGGTAATATCCACCAGCATAATATTGCCCAGGAGTCAACGTCTTTCCACCATATCCTGAGCCCACCTTATTATCCTCGGGAATATGAGTTGTCTTTCCACCTACCACCACCACCAGAAGAGGCAACTGCATCATAATCTGCCATATCTCTCCTTATGGGAGGAAACCATCCGATGTACCACCACCCAACTTGGCCAACATAGCTCACTCATTATTTTCAGCTAAAATATACAACATCTCAGTCGATTGAAAAGCAAGAGCCTGAAATCTAGTATGCTCAACCTGTGGAAGATGATGCACTGAGTAGGCTGATCCCCAAGAAGCACGGAGTTCCTCTATTTACCAGCATCTTGCTCACAATGTTGTCTATCTGAGCTTCTAAGTTCGAACATCTTAAACAACTGATCAAAGCTCAGAGAAGTGTAAGAAGAAGGGTAAGTAAATAGATGTGTTCTTAGGGCTGCTTCTTTGATCTTGGATTTCAGCATTTCAAACATGTTATTTGTCCGTTGCATGATCCCGGAGAGTTTCAGGTGGGCGTCATAGCGTTTATCTGTCACTAGTTTCTAGCAATCTCCGGAGAGCCTTGCTTATGAATCGAATGTGAGGGAAGCCATAAGGAGGACGTCAAGTGGCATTTACATGTCAGATGAACTGCCTTTAAGGGCAGCCATATTCTGTTGTGGGTTTTAGGTCCATCCTGTTTAGGTTAACTCTAAGGGTCCTTATATAAACTCTTAGGTTTAACCTATAGCTGTATTCACTGTTCAGTTAATCTTAGTGTTTCCTAACACTATCTGTATTCTCTCCTAAATAAAATTAATCTCACTTTGGTCTGGTGGACGTAGCTAGCACATTGCTAGTGAACCACGTTTAATTTTGTGTGTTCTTTATTGCTTTCACGTTCTTATATTCTTTGTCGCCTCGTCCCGTTATAGGACAAATATTAACTACATTCAATCCTTATCATGGCTGCTTCTTTGATCTTAGATTTCAGCATTGCAAAAATGTTGTCTTTGTCCGTTGCATGATCCCGGAGAGTTTCACGTCGGCCTCATAGCGTATATTGGTCACTAGTTTCGAGCAATCTCCGGAGAGCCTTGCTTATGATTGTGCACCGAGATCGAATGTGAGGGCAGCCATAAGGGGGACCTCAAACCTCATTTACAATAAGTCAGATAAACTGCCTCCAAGGGTTCTAAATTTTTCTGATATTATGTGATCAGATTTATGTCCCCTCAAAAAAAAAGTGATCCTATTGAAATAAAACAAAATATGGTATCAGTTTGCTCCTTAGTGTAGAGGCCTTCTATATTGACCATCACCTCAAGCCAAAAAAAGAACACATTTGTGAAGTCCTGATCGTGTTGGCGTGGTTGAACGGCATGAAAATTGAAATCATTAACCTTTTCTTGCTCAACTTAACATTGAAAATTGTCAATGGTCCGATTCTTATACTTCTATCATGTTGCAACAAAACTTCTAGCTTATATTTGGGTCACTTTATAAGATACTAGGCTATATAAACACATGCATGCCTCTCCTAAAATATAGTAACCCACAGTGTTTAATTCATTACCTACATAGGCCAGGCTACCTTCACTAACAAAAGCTTTTATTTTCAATACATCAACTTATACACATACAAACAATATATCCTAAGTGTTTCTTGTACCTCTTTAAAAAAAAAAATACAAACAATATACCCTTCAAAATGAATACCCTCCTAAAACTATCTAAACCTATGCTAATCTTGGTTTTGTTGCTAAGTTTTAATGTTCTAGTGCACCATGGAAGTTGTAGGGTGTTAAATAAGAATGTCCTTAATCATAAAGTTCATCATGATGAAAGCAAGGAAATACAAGAGGAGTCTAAGCTTTTCTTAGAAGTTAAGAGTATTGGACAACAATCTCCTCCATCAGGGCCAAACAAGATATGTCATACCCCTGTCTGTGCACGTAAATGAATACATCTGATCCATAACATGATTATAGAAGTATTATATAGATATATATATATTTTTATATGTATTTGATAAAGATTGAACCTTGCACATACATTAAAGGCCAGGTAAACATACTGAAATAAGGGTTTTGACTACATTTATTCATTTTTGAATAATACAAATTTCTCGACTTTAAAGTGCTTAATTAGCTTGTTGATTAGGGACTATTGAGATTGGAAAGTTTATCTTATTGTAATTTACATGAAGTGTTATAAGGATATATATATAAGAAGTATGATATTATGTTTATTATTGAATACTGATTATATACATGCTCTCCTATTCTATATATTTGTTCTTTGAAAATATTAAATTCATATCAAATTATGAAGGGAACTTCGAGGAAGTATTAAATGTGATAAGAGAATCATTTGGGTATGGTCATCTCCTTGAATCCATCCGGGTGTGGGTTGCTAAATTGTCATGCTTAGAGGTGGCAATGGTAGGACCCAAATTCAGGTTCGTTTTTCAGGCAAGGATCCAGATCATACCTGGATCCATTGAGTAATAGAAATGGGAACCTAGATTTAGATCCATGGGGTACAATAGTAATAGAAATGGTAAATGGACCCAATACAGATCGTTGTCTATTTGCGTCAAATAACTCTAATTTTCACAATGAATAAAGATTTTTAACAATGAAACAACGCCGTTTCGCAACTCAATTTGTTGACATTCAAGCAACCAAGCATTCAAGTTAAATGAATAGTACAACAAATCCGAGCTTAACATTAAAAGTTCAAGATTGCAGAGTGAATATTGGAAGTAGTGTTCAGCATAGATATCCTATTCGAGTGATCTGATCTGCGATCTGGTCAATACGATCCGAAAAATTGGATATCGATCCGATCAGAAATTTACCATTTAGGATTGCGTATTTGAATTTTTTTGAATCGGATTCGGATGACCCTTTTGACACTTTCGGATATTTGGTTCAATATCCAATAATCCGATTTGTTTTCATTAAATTAAATTGATTTAAAGCTTTTTCCCAGAAAAAAGGGCTCGGATAATCTGGTTATCCGATCCGAAATTATTCAATGGAGAAAGAATGGAGACTTGTCAAACATGAAATTAGAAAACTAGTATAAAAAGAGAAAATAGGATTTATCATCAACGCAGTGAAAAGCTAATACAACTCATACAGTAGCTTCTAAATCCAGTGGCGGATCTTGGTTAACATAATATGAAGGGTCAGTGTTTTGAACATACAATCTCTAGCTAGTTCAATATAAGTGAAAATTATGCATGGTATATCTGGTTCAATAAGTGGTTACCATACCCAAGTTATCAATAGCATTTGCTACAATATTCCATGTATCATGTTATAATTGTCTGCGTATATTTTAACTTGTTTAATTCAAAGTTCACAAAACATTTATGATCGAATATTCGCTGATTCTGATGGAAGATCCTCACCTTAAAATCACCAAAAAAAACAGGTTTTGAAGGAAAAAGAGAGAGAATAGGAAAAGAGAGGCGGTGGATATAATGTAGAAGTGTAAAATGACACTTTTTTTAAGAAGGTAATAATGTGGTGGACCCCTGACCAGATCTCAACTAGCACAATTTCTTGATCTGGTGTTTGAGGGGCCCGACATTTGAGAGTAGGGGGAATGGTAAGAGAATCCCCACCCTCAAATGCCCCTAGTGGGATTTGATCCCATGACTTTGAAGTCATGAGATCAAACCCTTAACCACTAGGCCAAGCCAAGCTGGTAAAAATGACACAATTATATAACCTATTTCTATATAAGACATTTCCTCTACAAATATAATTTCACGAGCACCGTACACTTTTCTCAATACTAGTTGTTGTCCCGCGTGCTTCGCGTGCGTAATCCCAAGGTATGTTAAGCGAATTATAAAAATAAAATGTTTTTTTTGTATTAAGTAGGCCTAACAAATTGCCTTTGTTGAAGTTGTTTTTCATTGTACTGTTGTCTAAATTTATTCTATAAGGGAAAAGGAGGGAAACTGCAAAAATCAACATCGATTTATCTATTGTTAATTCCTAATTGAATGGTACAATTTTCTCTCTAGAGTTAACTGATTGTATATGGAATTCCCTGAAGAAAGGTTCTTCGTCTTATCTTTTCCATATTAATCTTTGTTTTGTCGCTTCCAATAACCGTTATATTTTGAAGCAGATTTGTATATGTTTTTGCCGGCATTGCGTGTATTTAATGCTAGGGTTCTTTAAAAGATAACTTTTGCACGTAGACCCCAAGTTATTAAAAATGAATTATCAAACACAAATTCTAATTATTAGCATCATTATTTTATGGAAATTAAATAGTTTCTAAATTCTAATACATAGGCATGTGAATATCACAGATCAAAACGCATGATAAGTAGAGAATATAAACTTATATTCTTTATTCCGCAATTGCAAGCCTTAAAATATTTTTGCGCAAGATACCTTGATTAGAACTGTAATCAGGATAATTTTCACAAAGATTATTGCATTTGAGATATTTTATTTTGGATTTGTTGTCTTGAAATATGAAAATGTCATAAAAGATGTTAAAATCATTAGTTGGTAATAAAATGATGGAATTTGGATTTCATTTCAATGATGATTTTTCTCAAACTTTTTTACGATTCTCTTCTTACAGTTTGTTTGGTAGGGAGGATTTGGATGGAAGAGAAAGAAAAGGGAAGGTAAATGAATACTCTTTGAATAGAATAGGGAGGAAGTAAAGGAAACCTTTTACCCTTTCCCCATCTTTGTTTCCATCTCTTTCCTTTATTAATGATTGAATATAACTGTAAGATTGAATTTTACATATACACTAAAGGTATAGAAGAGATAAGGGCTTGAATTGATTTAATTTTATAATATATAATATATTTGTTCAATACTTCATGTACTTAATTCAGTATGATAAGTAGGGAGTTAGGGACTATTGATTATGAATAAGTTATTATATTTATTTATTATTTCATTAAATTTTATTGAGGATGGAAGCATGAAATAATATATCAATGTAGATTGTTGAATACGGAAATACTAAATGCTCTCTTCTTATTGAATACTGAAGTTTACAAGTGTTGTACTTTCTCCATTCCAAAATTAATGCAATATTTATATTTCTGTAATCTCCAATTCCCTACTTTGACCATTAATATAATAAATGATGACATATAAAATGTCATGAGAAAGTTCTTTTAAAACAAATTATGACTAAGTGATTTTTATAACGACATATCGAGATGAATTAACAAGATCTCCGACGACTAATTTTACTATGATAGTGAGAATTTGTAGTTAAAACTCATAAGCTAGATATATCCATCAAGTCGGCCCGGTCGGGCTTCTAGGAAGCCGGGCACGGTGTATGTATCTCATTGTATATGATCATCTAGCTTAGGAGTCGATTTTAACACACAAGCATTTAGACACAAAAAATTGTTTACAGGGGTACAAAAGATTAGACTAATTAGTCCAATTAGAAGTTAAATCCTGGTTGTGACATCTGAAAGACAAAATTGTTCCAACAATTAGTGTTATTATGAATAAACGAATCCCAATCCTGCAATTAAGACTGACCATACGTGCTCCAAAATCTGTTTGTTGTCCCTGAGCTCGAACATCTTAAACAGCTGAGCAAAAGCTCGGAGAAGGGTAAGAAGCAGGGTACGTAAATAGATGTGTTCTTAGGGCTGCTTCTTTGATCTTGGATTTCAGCATTTCAAAACTGTTTTATTTTTCCGTTGCATGATCACGGATAGTTTCAAGTGGGTGTCATAGCGTTTATCTGTCACTAGTTTCTATTAATCTCCGGAGAGCCTTGCTTATCATCCTGCGCTGAGAATCGAATGTGTGGGCAGCCATATAGGGCACCTCGAGCGGCATGGCACAAGTCAAATGAACTGCCTCCAAGAGTTCCAAATTGATGTGCATGTGACATCTGACATGTCATTTGTTGCCTTCTTTCTCTCATTGCCTGATAGAGAACAAAGGAGGTTCGTAAATGTGTGTTAGTAAGCATTTAAGTTGACACTCAAAG
The DNA here is from genome assembly GCA_947645195.1 of Patellifolia procumbens. Classification (NCBI taxonomy): domain Eukaryota; kingdom Viridiplantae; phylum Streptophyta; class Magnoliopsida; order Caryophyllales; family Amaranthaceae; genus Patellifolia; species Patellifolia procumbens. The sequence goes on from CANSGD010001032.1 coordinate 126,900, forward strand.
TTGTTGCGACACTCCATCATGGATATGGGCACTTATTAACTTCATCTCCGGCCAAAATTATGGAAAATTTTCCTGAAGTAGCCGAATCATGCCATTTGGACACATACCAATTTACAACACGAGTATCTGAGTAAGAGTAGAAGAGCTAGGGGTTCTGACTTCTGATTATGCAACTTAAGCCTCAAACGGCAATTGAAGAACTGCAGTAGATAACTAATGATTTCCCCTACCATAACCTGCATATGTGCATACTACTTGATTTCCTCTGCATTTCCCAAATGAACTATTTTCTTGAGAGCTACTACATATTTTTATTGAAGAGAATAAATCTCCAGTCTACCCTGAAACATGCTAAAGTTACTGATCTTTTGCTCTGTCCTAGGAGTTCACCTAAAGGCATGCTTGTATTACAGATGATAAATTAAGGTGGTAATGGTGAGAAATGAAGAGCATGGAGTTCAATTTAGGTGGTGTTGGAGGAGATGGTATAAACAATGTAACATCAGAGAGATGGAAGCGAGAATTATTACCCTCATTTTCGGGTTGATGGCTTGATGCATTAGGCTAGTTGGAGAGTGGTAAATATTACCCCAAAATGAGGATTGACACCCTCCCCTACTTTACCTTATTACATATCACCACCTTCATCTACCTTCATTTTCTTTGTTTTCTTCTATAATACCTTTACACAATACCCTTCACTGAAGCGTATCTGAAAAGTTATAGTTGGTCTTTATGTTAGCTAATAGTCTAAAATCAGAAGCAACTGATCATTTGTAGTACAACATGTATGACCAAAGTTTGCGAAGTTTAACCTTTGAAATGAAATGTTTGAAACCTTAATAAACAGAGGAAATCGCGACATCAACCTAAACAAGTAAACTTAGCCAATATGGTATTCAAGTATTCCTAACAATATTTTCTATGTCTGGGGAGGTAGCCACCGCACATCACAAACGGATTGCATTCCCCCGCCAAATCTTAGCTGAAAAATAAAATAGAGATCAGAACAACTCTTGTACATAGGATAATTAAGCATAAAAGAAACATATAAGTTGGCATTTACGATCACCTGTTTAGAAATCTTTTCATGGTACCATCCGATGCTTTGAGAGAAACCTTATGCAAGCACATCTCTCACTCTTCTAGCTAATGATAAATTGATAATTTAGGTAGGCCATTGTGTTCCTCTGAAACCAAACCAATCCTAAAAGTCCATAGACCAAGCTGGGCCGCGCTCTATGTTAGGTCTTAGTGTGGAGATGGCTAAGAGCCAAGGTCGCGAAGGTTTCTTCACTAGTCGCGAGCAAAATCTGCCAAGTGAAGAGGAAAAGCGCCCCCAGGTCATGGCCCGCGAAATAGCTCACGGCGCGAGAAACCTTGGTCGCGACCCGCGACGGGGTGCTGATCCCTGCACCCTGTTTTTGCGATTTCCATCACGTGCAGCCATTTTTTCCTATTTTAAGGGGTAGTATAAATACTCCTCTTTTTCCCATTTGTACATATGACATAATCTCACACAAATCAAGAGACTGAGAGAATTTCGGTGAGATTTAATCTTTGGTGAAATTTGAGTTAGAGTTTGTGAGGAAACTTGTGTTTGTGATTGGAAATCAAAATTTGTTGCTTTGGGTGTTTGGGAATTGAAATTTTGGTGTAGAAATTTTGTTCTTTGTTGTCAAAACCCTAGGTTGAGAACTTTGTGATTGTTTAACAATGGATGAGAGCAAGTTGAAGCTTGAGAAGTTTGATGGGAAGGACTTTGGCTTTTGGAAGATGTGCTGAGGACTATTTGTTCCAAAGGGTCTTCATCTACCTCTAGAGGGCAAGAGACCGGATAGTATGAAGAAGAAGATTTGAGAGTGTTGGATAGGCAAGCACTTGGAGGGGATAAGGTTGCATTGAGTAGGAGTGTGGCCTACAATGTCAAGGATGAAACATCGACGGTGGTTGTCTTGCAAAGCCTGGTCGAACATGATGAAGCCTTCGGCAGTGGAAAAGGTGGTCCTTATGCGTCGTTTGTTTGAGCTTGAGATGAATGATGGTGCTTCGGCTCCGGAACACATAAATAAATTCGACTCGATTATTTCTCAATTGTCTTCGGTTGATATCAAGTTTGATGATGAGGTGAAGGCCTTGATTTTGTTGTCATCGTTGCCTAGGTCTTGGGATACGGTGGTTCCTGTCGTAGCAACTCTTCCGGAAAGGAGAAGGTGAGGAATGATGATGAGTGGACTTGATCTTGAGTGAGAACTTGAGGAGGAAGGAGTCCGGTGAGTCATCCGGTGGTGTCTATTCTAGTGAGGCAAGAGGACGATGGAGACAACAAAAGGGGAACCCAAGAGGGAGATCGAAGAGTGGAGGAGGAGTAAATCGAGGGAAGAGAAGTGTTACTGTGTGTTGGAGTTGTGAAGTGAAGGGTCATACAAAGAGAGAGTGTCCGAATCCTAAGAAGAAGGGGTGGCTCTAATCAAAAGAGCAATGATGATTCAAGTTCATCGGTTAGCTTGGCATCAAGCGATGAATTTGGGGATGCCTTGATCTTGAGCGTGGATAGTCTCATTGAGACATGGATACTTGATTCGGGTGCATCGTTTCATTCTTCACCATAAAGAAATCGGAACTTCAAGAGTGGCAAGTATTGAAGGTGTTTCTTACGGATGATAATCCGTTGGACATAGTTAGGAAGGGGAGATGATGATCAAGACTTGAAGTCGGAGTTCATGGAAGCTTGAAGATGTGAGGTATGCTCCTAAGCTAAGGAACAATTGGATTTCGGTGGGTCAATTGGACTCAAGTGGTTATAGAACTATGTTTGTGATAGAGTACATGGAAGGTGTCAAAGGATGCCATGGTGGTTGCTCAGGGCACGAAGATTGGTACTTTGTACACTATCTTAGGGTTTACAAACATGGTTGCTACACCACGGAGTGTGATACCAAGCGATAGCAGACACGGCTTGGTCACATGAGTGTGAAAGGGATGAGGATGTTAGCTTCAAAGGGTAAGTTGCCGGGCTTGAAATCAATCGACATGAAATTTTGTGCGACTTGAGTCTTTGGGGAAGCAGAAGGGTGTCTGCACAAAAACCCAACGGTCCCTTGAAGAGGAGAAGCCGCCTGGTGCACACGGATGTATGGGGACCATTACCCATCAAGTCCCTTGGGGGATCTCGCTATCATTTGTTACCTTCATTGATGATTCAACCCTTAAAGTATGGGTCTACTTCATGAAGCACAAGTCGGAGGTGAATGAGAAGTTCAAGACTTGGAAGGCGGAATTCAAAATGCTTCGGGCGAAGATAAAGAGTATCAAGTCCGATAATGGTGGAGTAGTATGAGTTGAAGCTTACAAAGAACTTTGTAGGAGCATAGCATTGTGTTGGTGAGGACTATTCCCGGAAAGCCTCTCCTAAAATGGGAGGTCGGAGCGGATGAATAGAACACTACTTGAGAGAGCAAGGTGCATGAGGTTATTTGCGGGTTTCCCAAAGTGCTTTGCGGATGCCGTTAGCACCACGGCTTATTTGATAAACCGTGGACCTTCGGTGCCCTTGGGGTTCAAGATACCTGAGGAGGAGTGGAGTGGTAAGGAGGTGTCTTACACTCTTCAAGACCTTTGGGTGTGTGGCCTATTTGCAATCCGAAAAGAAAGACAAGCTTGACCCTAAAGCTATGAAATGCTACTCCTGAGGTATGGTGATGAGAATTATGGCTATAATGTGGAATTGCTAACCGCAAGGTTATTAGGCATTGTGACATTACCTTTGATGAGAATTCCTTGTACAAGGATAACTTTGGTGGAAAGTCTGTTGAAAAAGAATCCATTGAGAGTGAGGAGAAGCTGTTGAACTTGATGGTGATGTGAGAGTTGGAAACGAAGATGAAGATGTGTCAATTCAACATGCATCTCCTCAACATGTTGTGCAAACTCCGGGTGATCCGGTTTCTAGTGAATCGGAGGAAGATGGGGATACTTTTGAGACGGAGGAGGTTGAGGTTGAAGGTGAGCCTAGTGAGGTTCGTGAGGAGCCAAAGACACCGCCATCGGTGAGGAGAACATCAACGCCTCTCTAAGGCACCGAATAGGTTCACACCACTCACCCATAAAGAAGACTTCGGCGAATTACTTAGGTGACGGATTCCGGTGAGCCGGAATGTTATGTTGAGGCAATGAGGTTAGGCGATTCGTTGAAGTGGGAGCATGCAATGAGTGAGGAAATGAGCTCGTTGAAGAAGAACGCACTTGGGTGTTGGTTGATCATTGCCTAAGGGCAAGAGAGCATTTTGTGCAAATGGATCTTTCGCAAGAAGGATGAGCCGGATGGTAGTATTCATTATAAAGCAAGACTTGTGGTGAAGGGCTTTTCAAAAAAGGAGGGCATTAAGGCCCATGAGATTTTTGCTCCGGTTGTGAAGTTGACTACCATTAGAATCTTGTTGGCAATTGTGGCTTCGAAAAACTTATTCCTTGAGCAAATGGATGTGAAAATGGCGTTTTTGCATGGTGATTTGGAAGAAGAAATCTACATGTTTTTATGGGAAGGGTTTGAGGTTCAAGGAAAGGAAGATATGGTATGCAAGCTCAAACGGAGTCTATGGGTTGAATCGAAGCTCCAAGACAATGCATTCTGAAGTTTGATAGCTTCATGTTATGCAATGGTTTTCGTGAGAACGGATGGCGATCATTGTTGTTACTTTGGTACGTAAATGGTTATGTTTACTTGCTTTTGTATGTTGATGATATGCTCATTGCGGGTACTAGCATAAGTTTGTAGACAACTTGAAGAGGAAGTTGTCAGGAGAGATTTGAGATGAAAGACTTAGGTGAGGCGAAGCAAATACTTGGCATGAGAATCTCTAGGGACTTATCAGCGGGTTTGTTGAGGTTGTCTCAAGAGGAGTATGTCAAGAATGTGCTAAAGCGGTTCAACATGGTTGATGCGAAGCCTCGTAGCTCACCTCTTTCGATGGATCTCAAATTGACAAAGGAGGATTCACCCAAGACAAAGGAAGAAAGGAAAGGAAGGCCACTTTTCCTTATGCTTGGTCGTGGGGAGTATAATGTATGCTATGGTTTGTACTGGGCAGCTGTGCCCATGCGGTGGGAGTTGTGGTAGGTTCATGTCAAATCCGAGTGAGCGACATTGGACCATTAAGTGGCTCTTGGGCCTGTTGGGTACCTCGTATGACCCTGCTTTGGGAGGAATGGAGTTGTTCTTGAAGGGTTTTGTGGATGCCGATATCGGAGGATGCTATGACTCAAGCAAAAGCACTTCGGGGTATGTTTTTACTATTGGTGGTACAGCCATTAGTTGGATGAGCAAGCTCCAAAGGGTGTGTGTCCATGTCTACGACGGAAGCCGAGTATGTTGCTATGTCGGAGGCGGGGAAAGAGATTGAGTGGTTGAAGAGTTTCTTTGAGAAAATGGGTATAAAGCAAGAGGTTTGTGTGTTGCATAGTGATAGCTAAAGTGCGGTGCAATTGGCTAAGAATCCTATGTTTCACTATCGCGCTAAACACATCAAGAGGCGGTATCACTACACTAGGAGTCTACTGGAGGATGGCTCTATGTGTTTGAAAAAGATTGCCGGATCGAAGAATCCGGCGGACATGCTCACGAAGGTTGTAACTTGTGAGAAATTGGGGTTGTGTAGGACCTCAATTGGGCTCCATCCATAGTGGTGGATGGTTGTAATGGTGGGGCGCTATGGTGAAACATTTGATGTGATGATTGATGATGATGAGAGATGTGTTGGGGATGTTGGAAGCATGGTCTTGAACCGATCTCCAAGTGGGAGATTGTTAGGTCTTAGTGTGGAGATGGCAAAGAGCCAAGGTCGCGAAGGTTTCTTCCACTAGTCGCGGTAAAATCTGCCAAGTGAAGAGGAAAAGCGCGCCAGGTCACGGCCCGCAGAAATAGCTCACGACCCGCGAAGTCTTGGTGAGCACGTTGTGGTGCTTACCCCTGCACCCTGTTTTCTCGATTTCCATCACGTGCGGCCGTTTTTTCCTATTTTAAGGGACAGTATAAATACTCCTCTTTTTCCCATTTGTACATGCAGCATAATCTCACACAAATCAAGAGACTAGAGAGAAATTCTAGGGTTTTGTGCCTTTGTGTGTAACTCAAAACCCAACATGGGGGGGTCTCAATCAATCATGAAGATCAATACTACTCCTTAGTGCTTGTGGGTTTTTACTCCCGGATTCTCGGGTCTTTCCACGGTGCCATTACTTAACTCTCTCTCTCATTTATTTCTTCATTTATTGTTGTTTTGCTTGCTTGCTTGGTTGTTGGCTTCCATTGGTTATTGTTGGTGATTGCAAACTTGTTTCTACTTGATTCTATGTTCTCAACACTCTATCGTCAGCAGCTAGTTACGCGCAATTGTAAATTCATCCATTAGGACATGGTGGTATATATCACATTATTCCACTTAGTATTGATGAGCCTTTGTCACTAGAGTACAAAATTAGTAAATGGGAAAAACTAGCTAGCCGTTAAGTCCTTGCTGCCCCTCGGGAAAAGGAAGAAGGCCGGGGAGAAGGAAGGACTGGGGTTACTGGTTCGCGAAGTTTTTTTCGACAAACCTATAACTGCAAACAATGGCATGGTCAAAAATCATAACTTGAACTATTTAAAAAAACACAAAAACCAACCCAAACCCCGCAAAAATGATTTGGTTTGTGGTTTGAAGTGATCCAATTACATATCATACTTTGAACTCTCCTTAAGTAAAATTATATTTCCTTTATATTTTTTATTCCAATGTTTTGATTGTTACAACTATTCATAAGTTATCTTTGACCGTAGCTTTTCAACTACTAATTTGTTACTCAATAGATGTATCATTTGCATATTGTGTACTATTTACAGTTTAGACCTCGATTGTCTTTGGTGATTTATATTTTTGAAAAAACATAATCACGTGGGATCTTGTATGTTAGATTCGATTAATATTTTTAATATCCACTTTTAAATGGGAAAACAAAGTAAGAGCGTGAGGGTAACTTGATATAATTTATACTAGTATTAATACACTCGATGCGTGCGGAAGCATATAAATCGGAATGTAAAAAGGAAAATTCAATAATTTGTTTAAGATGTGTTTTTCATTTCAAAATGAAAAAAGTTAGTTATAAAGGGAGATTTGTTCCAATAAGTGGATTTAAAGAAAAGGAATAATATTGATTTTTGGTGTCCCCCACCTCTTCTCTTATAGAATAGAGATCTTACGCTTGTGATGATATATTTAAAATCAACGGTCTGTAATTATTAATAGTGGTGATTAAGCAGGGACTCACGTCTGTTGTATACTCCATGTAAGCTAGCTTTACAACATTTTCCATATCTGCGCCTTTTGAAAAAGTTTTCATTATAACTCATTATTCTTATCATTTTGTTTAGTTATGTCTCTTGTCTCATAATAAGAAAGGAGAAAGATAGGGAACCAACATCTTTGACTTTTCATGTTACTAGTTGTTGGGCCATGCCATATGTGTGTTCTGATATGGTATATAATCGATGGGTAGTATTTTTGTCGTTTAATTAGTCGTTCTTAGGTTGTGTAAAAAGTCTTTGTTGGAGATAGCAAATGCAATGCAAGAATTTATCCAGTGCATATTGAAGCAATGGAAATTTTATATAGCTATAGCAATATCTAAGGTTATAATCGAAAGGTCAAAGTAAATGAACACAAGTGGTAATTTATGTGGTGAATGATAGCCCATAGTGAATCATAGTGGTTTTCACTCCTTTTCATGAAATTCAAATTTCACGGTCCCCAAAGATAGTGAAATGTCCTTTGTTTAGTTTAAGTATTTCGATAATACTATTTTGATTTGCAATTGTTGAACAGTTTTCTTTTAATAGTAAGCTAATCAATCCCCTTTTCAAAAAGGACTCGACTTTGACGGTAGAGTAACGTAGCTGAATCCCGTTGCCAGAAAAAGGGAGTGTGAGAGTGTGGTCTTGTGAAATGTTTGTTACTCATGAATGTAGGGTGGTTCAAGAATTTGCAAATGACAAGGTATTTAAGAGTATTTCAAATTGTGATCTTTATCTTTGGATGAAATGTCAATGAAATTGGGTGAATTCAAATTCAAAAGTCTTTAAATTCCCATGACATTTGGCCCAAATCTGGATTTGCAAATGAAATCTAGTTTTCCAAACACATCATTGTCTAATTTCTTTAAGTATTCATAATAACAAAAGTAAAACATGAGTTGATCAACCAACCTATGTTTCTCTAAGGAAAAATCTTTATACCATCTAAAACAATAGTGCTTTAGTCGTATTTACATTTTTCAACTACTTCTCCAGTGTTTCCTCACAAACATTGGAGGAATATTTAACTCGTAGAAAACATAAATACAATGTGAATCAAGATAAAGTGCGTTCGGGCTATTATACATAAATCATCCCTACTTATAAGCATCCCCTTGGAGAGGTCCTCTTGTGTACATGTACCATCTCCATTGCGACGACCTCGAGAAAAACTTTCCCTTTTCAATTGCTATAAATTGTTTAATAAAACCCTGACACCATCCTATACTTGCCACATCTCTTGAGCCATACAACATCAATCCTGTAACCACCACTTCTTGTAAAGGATGCATGTTCACTCCATTGACCTACAAGCAATACAACATCAAATTGCCATTTTCTAATTCTTAACTTAGATAGATCTTTCTTGGGATTAAAATATTACATTACTATAAACCAAGAAAGATCTCTACGGCATAAGCAAAAAGTAAAAATAAATATAAATGAGAGAACTATTTACAATTTCTGGAGCAAAAGGTGACAACCACTATAAACACATTCCATTATATACAAAACGCATAAGCACTTTCAATGTCAATGGGTAGTATCTAGGCTGCGTAAACGAGCTAAGCATGACAAGAATTGAATTATGAGCTGTGGGCGCATGATATATTTGTTCAAAGTTCAATTGACTATCTACACAGAGGATACACATAACCAACATTCCAAAATCTACCTTTATATTGGAGCAGTGCACAAAATAGGAGGGATGGGTCTCGGATTTCCATCCAAACATACAGTTTTAGCTGAAGATTGAAAATGTTCGTCAGTATAGAAGTGACCATCTCACATTTTACCCTACATTAAAAATCGAACCCATAATCAAGTAATTTTATACTTAAATCAGATTAAATAAAAAAGATATCACAATCATATGAAGATCATCGCAAAATGGCGTAATTTCAAGTATACCATAGACCTTTAGGGTTTAGTGTAAAGCTCTAAGTAAACAATGGCTGCCATAGTTGCTATTTTCTTCGATCAACTCTAGGGTTAGCTGAGAATCAAATCAAAAGATAAACTAACTATAGATCAATACTATCTCATAGCATAAGACATAACAAAACACAAAATAGTTGACTATAGTGACGAAAATGCAAAAACGACCTGAATGGCTAGTTGTCTGGTGGGACAGATACGGATAGTTTGAGGAACTTGCTGCTTAAAATCAACGCGACTCAACATCCCCAAAATAAAGCAGAACTTGTCGTTTAAAATCAACGCCACTCAACATCCCCAAAACAAAGCGGGTATTTTAATCCAGATTCATTATGAGCTTGAGCAATCAAATTCTTAAAAGGATGTGCTGGGTCAATAATCCAATATCATAGGTAAAGTAACAACTTGAATCTTACTAAGCCTTTCAAACCGCATTTCAACATATAAACCTGAGTATAACCTGCTGATAAGCTCAAATCTTCGAAGAAATTCACCGAGGTCTAATTCCCAGGCAGATAAGATCGGATTAGCCGAAAAACATTCAAAAACCCTAAAAATGGAACTAAAAAGAGTGAAATACCGCTTTGATGTTGGAGTCCTCAGGTTGGCGAAAAATCTCAATTTGGTACTCCTCTTTCCGGTAATGTAAAGCCCTAATAATTCATCATTCTTCTTCATAACCTCGTCACATGAACTCTAATTTGGTTTTTTATTTCATTCGAACCCTAGATATGTACTTTTCTACGCAAAATAGTGAAATAAATTCGCTGTTCGTCTACCACAATCGCATTCACTAAGGGCTTTGAGCTTAGCAGAAGTATCCTTGACCATTTGCCATATATGCTGCCTTGTATTATGCCTGTACCAGAGATTATAAACCTATCAATCTACCACGCACCACATTTCATTCATTCAATTCCATAATTGAAAAAACAAAATGATCACAATAAAAGTTAAAATCAAGGGTTTAGAAATGACAACGAACAACTTTTGGCAGTGAGTAGGGGTGACTTTGGAGGTTCCAATGGCAATAACAAGGCTGCGGAAAGCGGAGAGATTCGTCAATTAAACAATAACTAAGCAGAAACTATTTTCTTTTATATTTTTAGACTATACAAAAAACAACATTATTGAACAAGTTTCAACTAATAATGCACCAGCACGGTAATAACCAAAACAAATATCACACAGATTCAACCAAATAAACGTAACAAAATCTTGCCACTGTGTGAAGAAATAGATTAGATTCTTCACTTTGTTTTGATTCTCATTTTAGGTATCATATAATTTCAAAGTGGTGGGTATTTTGATTATGTAATTTTTTTATATACCCCTTTTTCATATTCTGTTGCAAATCTCGCACTCTGGCAGACTTTGGAAGAGCCATAGCCTCCCTGTATTCATCAATTTCCCCAAACTTTCCTATTTTTTTATTTCAAATCCAAGAGAAGAATTGCAATGTCGAAAGCGGAAAAAACGCAACAAGATTCTAATCAAACCAAAATCAAAACCTAAACATTTTAAAAAGTTTAGATGACATTATCATCAAATTAAAAGAAAAGAGAATGAAGGAAACCTGCTTGTTTAGGTGCGATTGCTAACATTCAACAACTTTACCTTTGTTAAATAATTAATACCTAGTTACTGTTATGAAGTACTTGTTGAATCGTTAGAGAGCTTGATCAATCAAAAAATCAAAATCTAAATACCTAATTAATATTATCAAATAAAATTGTATGCTAATCCATTCAATTGGACGATAAACTGGAGTAGAAGAAGACCTACAATCTAAGACCTAAGAAGATTTTGTTGTAGCGCGAGTAGTTGTGGGCCAGCTAAGTTTGTGTCCTAAAAATCACGAGTCATGCGCGAGGAAGAGGAATTCATGCTCAGATCTGTTTTTGTCAACCATTTTTACTTTCCTTTGAAGTAAAAGGAGCAGAGAGGAAACATTAATGCCGAGCCAAGAGGAGGACTGAGGAGAAGTGGTAGAGCGGCCATGATGACTGATTTTCTGGAAGAGCTTTGGAGTGCAACGACACTAAATGGCAGCAAAGTAAATACGAAAAGAGTCCATTCACTGTTCTTAAGCTACAGTAACATAGAGTTCTCACTTTTAAAAGAGTAGAGATTTGCCAACATATAATTAGACATATGTATTGACTTTCCTTTGTTTAAAAATGTTGAACCTTCCTTTTTTATATAAAAAAGGGTCGAGCTTATTTACTTAAATTCATAAAATATTTATAATAGATTTTAAAGAAACAATGAAATGAATCTAATTAAATCAAATATAGCCCTTCATCCGTAATAGGATGATAGCCAACCATCCATTTTCGAGACATTGATTAATGATACTTATTACCTACGTTCTTTAATAAGTGACGAACTTCATGTATTCAAATGCAATATTTTAAATAGCACATCTACAATTATTGATTAAGTAACAATTTTTTTAAAAATTCGTAATTATAAACACATTGAGACGCATCTAATAAGATTCCCATAACTATATATTTTTCCTAAAATATAAATTACCAAAATTAATTGAAGCCTGAATAATGAATAATGAACACTATATAAGTGTCAAACTATTAAAGATCGGGAAAGTATTATTTAAATGATATTTTGAGGGGACAATATCCATATTGAAATGCAATTTGATAAGATTAACTTGCTAAAGCACTTTCAACCAGTATACCGTTTATATTACAAATTAAATAAAATCTTATCAAAAGTCTTGTTGAAAATCAACGTTTTTGACAATAGAGGACCAGAGAATAGATATGGATGAAATAAAGAAGGGACCAACCTCATCTCCTTCCAATGGGGTAGAAATATCAAGTCAATACTCAAATTTATACTCCCTCCGTTTTATTTTTTATTATAGTTTATTTTAGAGAATAACTAACAAATTTATAAAATCTCATGAATGATCTGTTTGGAAAATAGATAAAATTGTCTTTAAAATAGATAAAGTATGGGAGATAATGTTGTAAAAAGTAAAGAGGGAGGGGTGATTGAGTGATTAATGGGAAAAAGAAATAATGCAGATATGGGACCCTAGAGTGTGAGAAATTGGAATATAAAGATGTGAAAGTTTGCCAAAAATAGTAAAAGTGAAAGTGTAACAATTAAAAAGAAATGTTCTAAAAGAAAAGTGTAACAATTGAAAACAAACGCGAGGTAGTAATTAGATACTAGTTTTGTGATTAAAAGTTTACACTCACTACTACTTGATTTTGAAATTGAAACTAATGAAGAATTGTTTTGTAGATGTAAAGATTGTAATCCGGCACGTTTCACTCTCGGGTCTTTCAATAACATTTTATCCAGCGTTATTCTCATACATTAAGAAAATGCAAACATTGGTAATGAGAAGATTTGAACCCATGCAAATTTTATGAGTGGAAGATAGAAAACTATCCATTACTCCACACATTAGTATTGTTTCTTTTATTCAATATTAAAATATTAATGATGATATTATGAGTTTCTAATCAAAATCAAGAATTATACTATAATATTGTAAATGAATAATATGTATAATATAAATAAAATAACTTACTTTCTACTTGAATATTAGTTGTATTAAAATACGAAATTGTAACATGCAAAAATCCCTGGACATCACCCGAGCCTAAGCACTAGTTAGAATATGTTGTTGTTGATACCCGATCACAAGCGGTCATGAATTCGATTCTCATTCTTCGTTCTTTTTCGATCCATTATTACTTATTAGTGCCCATTATTAAACCATTTCCACTACCGAGAATTTAATAGGTCAAGCTCCACAATTAAGTACCTCCTCTCGTACTTAGTGTGAGTATTTATATCAGAAAACTAGATATTAACTAAGTAACTCCAGCAAAATTTGTTTAGAAAATAAAATTGATGAGAGTTGATTTTTAATTCCCCAATATATCATACAAAATAATAGCAAATAGATATAAATGTTAATTAGGTACCTGAGACCGACTTTCGCTTTTGTGCTCAAAGTCTATTTCACATTATTCAAACCCCATTTCCATCGGTACATACGATTTTGGTAAAAATCCTTCGAAATCAGTTCTCGTTCAGTTCAATACTAATTCTGAAACTTTCTAAGGATATCTAATCTTGTTCATCTCATTGAAAAAGGGCCAATTCAGCACGTACACAATCTTAAGCCTTTTACCATATTCTAAATCTACATGTTTAAGAGTATTTATCTTCCCATTTTCTCCTTGGTGTGGGTTAGACGTATAGAGAGAAATCATCAATTGTAATCATATTTTTCATTCATAGTGTAAGGAAAAGAAACTAATGTGATATTTTTACTGAAATCGATCGGCTTCATGCAATTGCATGTGATGTCTCTCAAAATTATATATCTAGCAAGCCTACAACCTACAAATCATTTCATAATAATCAACTTCTTCGACATTCAAATCATACACTACTATTCACAATATATGAGGGTTTTAATCACTAATACCGAGATAGTGACTAGTGAGATAATGGATAGTAAGCTACTACGTATTTGATGTCAACCCAATTGTTATATTACGGCTTGCATGAAATTTCAATCCTTTTACCGATTCTTTCATCTTAATTACAAGTTACAAGATATATATAAATTTACACCTCAAGCTCAATGGTCCAAGTCTCAAGTCCTAACATATACCAAGAAAATTCCTTCTACACCCCGTTGCGACATCACTTAGCCAATGCATACGAGATCTTAGTGTCTATAAATACACGTAACACTAAGTACTTTAGCAACAAAAACCCCAAGTATTAATCTATTACATATATTCATCAATTCAAAAGCTTCTCATATTAGTTATTTTAATAACAAGATATATTCAACAAAATGTATAAATTTTCAAACTCGCTAAACCCTTAGTATTCTTAGTTTTGTTGTTAAGTTTTAACGTTCTTATACATCCTGTACTTTGTAGGGCGCCAAAACAAAGCTTCTATGATCATCAGAGCATGGAGACACAAAAAGAGACTAAAGTTTTGGGTAAAGTAAGATTGTAAAGCTTCATCTCCTCCATCAGGCTCAAATCCCCTTTGTAATACTCCTGTTTTCGCACGTGTAAGTAGTCTTACTCTCTCACCTTCGTAAGGTCCATAGCGGCCAAGAAGTAATATATTTGACTTAGATATATATGTGTGTGTGTATATTTGACTTAGATACATAAACATAGATGATTATAGAAACTCTAAAAATATTAAGGTTATATTGGTTATTTCAATTTTGTAATTTTAATCATATGTATTATCTGGGAAGATTATTTCATTTATTTGTTGACTGGCTTTATTTTGTATAAAAGTGTAAGAATAAAGTGCATAATATTACGAATTAATGATGATTATTATTACATGTCACATTTCTCCCCTTTTTATATTTATAGTTATATTATATAAAACCAATTATAGTAGACTCGTTGAGGTTAAACTATTAATCATCGAACTCATGCGGGCAATCTTGCTACTTTCGGCCTCCTCCATCCCAATATATTTTTTTATTTTCTTGCATCGAGATAAGGATACAACGCGTAATTTATATGTTTAATACTCATTAATAACTACTTTGAAGTTTATTTGCAAAAATCATGTTGAGACTATCAAAAAAGATGTTTGTCATTATTTTTTCCAACATTTAGTAGAAAATACAATTCAAATCTTGATGACCTTAAATCTTATAGCTATGAAATAGATCTGTTATTTGCAACAGATGTAGAAAAACATTTATGGGGAAAACATGGTCTTATGGAGCGATATGGGTCTTAGATGTATTTGATACCACGAACCACGATTCTATTCAGTTGTTTCACCAAATTACAACAATATGGTTATTTCACAAGTCACAACTCCTACTATCTAGGTTGCACATTCTGCTGGGTTATGGACAACCTCGGTTTGACCTTCCACCACACCATGATTCTGAGTTGGTGATCTTGGTCAAACTTTAGACTAACCGCATTCTTTCCATTTTTCTTTCTCTAGTAATGTTTCTACTCAAGATAAAGTCAGAGGCATTATCAAATTTTAAATTCTTTTTTCTAGAAGCATTTACTAACCTAATTTAACTCAAGTTCCTCAAAATAGCGCAGCGAGACAACAAAATAAGGGCTTTCACTTCATCATCAAAATCACTTTCTATCAAACTTAATTGGCTAATTATTGAATTAAATTCATTAATATGCTTAGCAACAAATTAAACCACCATTATTCATTTCTAATTTAGAATGACACTGCACCAGACTTACTGTATTCATAACCATAGGTTTACAAAGACATTGGACAGTGAAAAGACCAAACCCAATGTATTTTGGACATCCTTTAACATTGAAAGCCGCGCTCCGTTCCAACGTCAGTCGAACATTTCTAGCACTTGTCTGTCAAGAACTTTCCAATTCGATCTCCTCATTAACGAGTTTCTTGCCAAAGAGTGGTTTATAAAGATTTTTCCGTTAGAGAAAGCCTCAACTTGCATGTTCCAAAAGGCAATATCTTGCCCATCAAACTTCTCAATCCGAATCTTCGCATCCTCCATTGTTAATTGCTCTAGATTTAGACAAATATATAACCCATCTCTATACCATGCACTTGCAAGACCTACTATTCAATCAATCTAGATTGCAATGCCAATCATTAATAGAACCACGAATAACAAAGTAATAAACTTTGACACAAGAGAATTGACCATGGAAACCCCATGCACCAATGAACTAGAAATCAATAGTGGATGTTTAAAATGATGAATACAATAGATCTCTAAAATACCTCAACGACCTTTTAGTCTCTTACAATCTGAAAAATTTTTAGTTATAATGGTGAAGAAACTAGGAAATAACATAGTCTTAAACAAACTTGAAAAGGACCAGATCGAAAAAAAGACGCACTGTGTGGTTTTGAAGTTACACCTCGCGGCTGGAAGAGAATGACATTATGCCCGAGCCACTCTTAAAATTAAAGTTCCAACACAAGTTTGTAGAGCTTTGCCCTTTGTCCAATACTTTTAGACATCAAACTTAATGTTCAAATATCCCTCCTACACAACTTCGTGGCCTTACTACCAATTCCATAGCCCATCACTCAAATCTTCTTACACACGACCTCAGCATACAACCCTAGTAAAATGTATGAACCTTATTGGGCGGGTATATATGCACCGGAAGAGAGTTTGACCACCCATAAGCCCATATGGGGTTCCATTCTAAAACCAATTGCATGATAAATGAGCAGCCCTGTTAGACTTATATGTGAATCATCATCCCCCTTCTTCTTAGATGTTGGATCACAAGCGGGTATTTATCTTTAACAAAATGCGAACAAAACATAAAATCCTAACTTTAACAACATCTGCATAACCCTAACCCATGATAGAATCTACAAGGAGATCGGCTAACCACCAAGGTATGGTAACGAAAGCTCAAAATTTTCGACCAAAAAAACGAAAAGCTCAAAAAATTCAAATAACATAGCAATACCCATACCATCTATATTTAAATTAAATATAAAAAAATAATAAGTCTAACTAGATACAAGCAAAAAAAACTACGTTTTCTATCAACTAAAGCCCATCAACAATAAGTATTTACACTAAATTATATTGTTACTATTACGTGTGTTTAGGTACATGAAACTCTAGACACAATCCTCTTTTCTCCCTAGCTATTCGATTTGTGAAGATCTTATTAGGCCCTGCCCAATCTACACGTTATGGTGGAGTGGTATTTTCTCGATAGTCTATTATACAAATTGATTCAGGCACCGAAATTTATACAATGTCAAAATAGATTTTAATTCCATGTTTACGATCCGTTGAATCAGATGAAATATAATCTGAAGTTTACATTAGATTATCGATAGTTTCTCTTGTAGAAAGATGTATGAAACAACGATATAAAATAGAACATGAAGAATACAATCACCGGAACTTTGTTAAAGAGAAATTATATTTCATCCAAGTTGAATTAGCCTCGTTAAGTTTTAATTTTCATTGTATATGTCGTATGTCAGATGATGGTTAGATATTGAGCCAACCCTATTCTCTAACAAACAAGTCCAAGGCTTTGAAACATCTGGGAAACACCCAAAACTTCAATTTTTATTCAAATCAAATGTCAACTCTTGACATTGAAATGTTTACTATATTTTAGAATATTGAAATTGCTTGATACTTTTGACACGAATAAACTAAGTAACAAGACTGTATCGATTTTTCGGAACCAATTTATAAGCATTCGCAATTTAGTATTGAAAATTTGAAGTTCCATAGCGTTTGAAACTCAAGAATTTTGAATCAGAGTGCCTGACTTTGAAGTTGGACTAGGCCAGGATCTCTTTGAAGTTTGGATCTACCATGACTTAGTAAAGTGACATAAAGTATGGTTCTACTTTGACTTTTACGTGTCTTCGTTTTAATTTGTATGTATTTTAATGTATAACTTTGAATATTAATATATTTATATAATTATATATGGGTTAGTAAAAATTATGTTAATAAGTTGGTATTTTGAAAATATATACTGAAATCAATTCAACTACATTGACCTGATAACATTTGTTTATATACATATTAGGGAACTATTATGGTTAAAGTCTGATATCCAAATAGTGCTAACGTTAAAATAGAACAACTAAAAAATCATAGAGAATAGATGCATCGGGTCTTGGGATGATCCATTGAGAGAAGGCTAGCCCAAAGGTTTTCATGCTAAACAAAAAATAGGCATAAGAGATTGGAGTTATTCCTTTATAACACATTATTTGTTACAAATTTTCACTTTATCAGCCTATTCATTAGGTCGTTTTGCGAATTATTGCCTATTGATTTTTGTGGGGGCAACTAGTGCTTATTGACACTAATCTCTTAGCAAATTATTGTCATTGTCACTAATTACACTAGTCATCTATAGTTTGACCGGTCAAACCATGTATTTTAAGATTCTTTTTTTCTTTTCTGCAATTTTTTCCATTTTTTTTGATATATGGCATTGTAATAGGCACAAATTTTGAGACAACCTTTAATCGCGTCTATAATACTGAAGACGACGTTTTTTTAAAGATACAATAATTCACAAAACGACCTAATGAATAGGTTGTAAGTGGCAAAAAATCCTTAGTTATACTTCTTCGACTCTCAAATAATCAATGCATATTCAGATAATCTTTCAATATACATATTAGCAAAATGGAAAAGTATAGACATGATAAACAAGTGATTTGAGAAAAAATGATTTTTCCGGAATCAAAATAAGGGGTCAAATGTTAAGTTTTTATTCTTATGCATGGTTATTACTAATTCACTATATTTGACGATAATGAAAATGTCTGTTTACACCAGTAATATGTAAAATTGTTTGCAATGATGTCAAACCCTCCATTGTCAAAGCGCGGTTTGCATGAATTCAAGCATTTTACCTATTCTTACTCAATTACACGTTATATTATACTATAATCCAAAATACAAGAACACATACCTTTTCAATGGTCCAAAGTCTCAAGTCCTGCCATATAATCAAAGAAAATTCTTAACTCTGCCCTTTTAGCTACGACAATCCATAACACTTCATAACACTATAAATTGTAATCTAAAGTGTGTTTCTTTCATTACAAACTCTCATAGATATCACAAGCTTTCTTTTAAGTTATATATTTCGACAACCAATAACCGCCCATACATCAACGATATTACAAAGATACATACATACACAAATACACATATACTTAAGTTGTAATCTATATCCATCAAAATGAACGTTAACACCCTCTCCAAAGTTACTAAGCCTTTGACAATCTTAATTTTGCTGCTAATTTTTAATGTTGTTATACAACATGCAAATTGTAGGATGTTACACTCGAGCTTTTTTGATCATGAAGCTAAAGATGAGAGCAATAGGGTACGATTGCTAGAGGAGGTTGCGAAACTTTTCTTCGATGTTAAAGCTACTAAAAGCCCATCTCCTCCATGGGGTCCAAATCCAAAATGCAATACTCCTATTTGTACATGAAAATAATGCTCTTACTCACTTTTTGCAAGGTCATAAAAGATGGTCATGCAGAAATATATACAGTATAGAAAAATAGAAGAATAACCGAAGACTTTATTTTTATTCTTTAGTTATAGTATTTTCTTACCAAGATTCTTTCAAGTACTTGTTAGTTTGCTATTATGTTGAAAATATTTAATCTATTCTTTCATTAAATGTGTAAGAATGAAATGCACAATTATATAAATATGTGGATTCTTGATACTACTTGTTCAGTTCAATTCTTCCCATTTTCTAATTCGTTTTATGTTAAGGAAGTATCTGTACATCAGTGGCAAATCCATAATACGGTTTTGCAATTTGTGGGATCAAATTTTTATGGGTACTCCCTAATAAAGGGAGTTCCATACAACATATACTATATGTTCTTTGAAGTATGGTTATACTTGTATTTTTTCATGGTTTTCAATGCACGTCTTTAATCGTTTATATATTTGGTTACGTATTTCTTAGAATTATAAAAATGAATTTACAAAAGTATATATTGAAACAGATCTACCAAAATTTCACATAATAATTTATTTTTATATAATACATTATGAAAAAAATGGCCAAAGTTTTCATCACTTGATCACATGAATATTAATTGTTACTAACATAAAAGAACGGTTGTCCCCATTAAAAAAAGATTATATCTCTTTTGAAGTAAATATTAAGAAATTTGACAATAAATTTTCACAAATATATAAGAATAAATATAATTATGTTTGGATGAATTCGTTTATACCTTCAAAACTATCAACTTTAGTTTTTCTATTTTTATTAGTTCATATTCTTCTTACTTTGCCTACCAGTTTTCTCATGATCAAAACGAGAACTCACCACATGTTTATGGACCCATTCTAATATTGGACTTGGGATTGCAAAACTCAGCAGATTTCA